>JANIWA010000040.1:0-96187 GCA_030556025.1 Pichia sp. NRRL YB-4149 | reverse complement strand
AATTCCCCACTTTGCTACTGCTTACGTAAACATGTAGGGAAGTTGCTGGTCATTAGTTGTTGATTAACAATATCATGATAACAAGTATCATTCACTAATCGTATATGATTTCAACAAATCACGTGATTTTTTTCAAAAAATGATGCGCAAATTGTTTTCTGGTAATGCCTCTTTGCTAAATAGCCAATGCATTACCAGATCGAGCTAAAGAAACATTGATGAATAACCAAAGATGGTGGGTGAATAAATAAAAGCTTGAATTATATAAACTGTGAGTATATAGAAATCGAAGAAAAAGCTACTAAATTGTAGATGCAACAAGCAAAAATCTCCTAATTTTATCAATGAATTGAATATTAGTGGTATAGTTACAATTTCATGCAATAAAGAGTTAAATTTTCTGGAACATTAGAATGTACGCAGTTTTGTTGATGTTAGAACCCAAGTTCTGATCACTGACTGCATCCGAAGCAGTTATATTAGTGATGTTTGTATCATCAATTCTTATCCATTGATCAGAGGATGCCAGTACATCTGCAGTATAATGTCCGTTTTCGGTCGATCTACCGTGGTGATACACAACACCCAACAACTTATAGTTTGGCTCCTCTGATACCATTGTAGATATGCATGATTTAGGCAGGGTCAATCTGTGGTCATACCTGATGAACTTGTGAATCTTCTCTATACGGCCATCTAGTAATTTGGATTTGGCTTGCTGTGCAACATTAGCTTGCTGCTGTTCTTTCGTGCTCTTTTTGTTCTTTCTATTTTTTGTAACGAGCTCATAATCACCATTTTCGGGATTAGGCTCATCATTAGTCACAAAGGAGAACCTCTTCAAATGTATTATTAGAATGGACGGTAGCTTGTCTATAAAATTTTGCTTTTTAGCCATCGTTGAGCCCAGGGAAATCTCTTCATCCTGCGAAAACTTTTCAAAAGCAGTTATCAAATCATTGGTTTCAGGATCACTTATATCAAGCTGCACTTGCATGAATGGGTCTAGAGTGATCGATGACTTCTTGCTTGAGGCCTTCAATACAGATTTGAATTGTCCCCCGAAAAGATTTACAATTGGTGATAACTTTACCTGGAAACTTCTTTTACCTATAGTTTTCATATTGGAGCCGACCTCATTCCAGTTATCATTACTGTCTAGCACTGATGCATTTTCTTTACTTGCGTCTTTGATGAAATCCACGTTCTGGATGACTCTTCTTGTTGTTTCCTTGTTATTAAAAGCATTTGCAAAGTTGGTCACCTCGACAGCTGGCAATGATTTTATGCTTTCAACAAATTCTTCATGTAGCCCATCTAATAAAATATTCAAAAATTCTTCTGCATCCTCTTGACGACCCCAACTCAAATGAGAGAATCTAGGCAAGGATGCAATCGAGTAATAGAAGCGCTCTGGATTTATAACGTCACACTTGTTCGAATTTTTCGAATTGATTTTAAAGCTATCTTGCAAATCTAACAATGCGTTTAGTATCGGAGTGTTATTTTTGGATTCATCCAATTCCTTTACTGTTGTTTCTCTGATAATGTCCAGGATTTGTGAAAACGGGTCACAATAGAATAAAAATTGGAGGATCGAATTCATGTAGCATATGTTACCAGAATTTTGTAAACCATGTGGGTAGATCAAACCGGTTTCATTTTTGGTGTCAAAAATCTTACCGATGTACTCAGAATCAAACATTATTCTTAGGAGCGTTATGCCGAGAGGTTTGGAAGAATTAGATGACAAGAACTCTGAAGATACAGTATCAAAAATAGCAGCTGAGGAGGAGGCTGGGGAAGCAGTGTTGCTCTTGGAATTTGATTTGGAGCGAGATGAAGGCGATGGGGAGGTAGATCCATGATTCAATTGTGAACGCTTCAAGTTTTCAGCCAGTGAAAGTGTTTTTGTTGACGACAGAATGTTAGCCATGGTTGGGAGAGGCGCTGGTTTCAGTTTCTCCTTCGTACTAGTTGTTGTACTCGGAGCTGTCTCATTTGAAACAGTGGCTGGATTTGGTGTTCTTTCTTGCTTTTTGGTAACAGTAGCGGGCATCAATAGAGTGGCCTGGCTCTGAGATTGGGCTGCAGCTTTGTAAGACGTTGAGGTATCGGTTTTGGCAAAACCGTTCGTTGGCTTCTGATGAAGAGATGTGGAAACTGGTTGTGCAGTTATCTTTGTCTTCGGTGGTTCAGGAAAGTGATTTGGTTTTTTTGCATTTCGTTGGTATTCCAGGGACTGTGAGGTATTGTAATGGACATCCCTCACCAGCCTTTTCTGGCGGAGGGTCATTTTTCTGTGTGGGTTAATTTCATCTTCAGTCGTTCCAAAATAAAGAGGGAACTTTTGCTCTATCTGTTTTGTTTTAGACTTTGTTACCAGCACAAATTGCTTGTTACGCAACAGATATTTTTCAAAAAGAACCTCATCTTGAGGGGACAAGATTTTGTCTGAGCTAGGTTTCTCAAGTTTGGAAGTTTGTATGTTTTGTGCCATGGTGGATGATCGAGAATTTGGGTGCGGTGAACAAATGAACGGAAGAGAAGTTCTCAAGGGGGGGGGGGGATAAATGGATGTCTGTACTCCGGTGACGAGGGAAAGTCGGATTGTTGGTGGTGCAAGTTGAGTAGAGGCAAGGTGGGATGAGATGAGGTAAGTTGGATGGTATATTGATAGTGTTATATATATATAGAAAAGCTAATAAGTCATGCCAAAGTGTTGTGGCTATAAGACCACTGGAGGTTTGACACTGGAAAATGAACAAATCCAGTTCGGCCAGGTGAGGAGGAAATAAAGTCGAGGAAGCGAGGAGAAAGGGGCTCACATTCATTCCCGAGCCGATCGTCGCTGAAGAAGAAGCCACTCGTTCTCTCCCCAAAGTACGACTTCCGGGATGGCTATACGATGATGGATATGGAGGTAGAGAAGAAGAAGATGGCAGCAGCATTGCTCCAAAGAGGAGAAGTAGCCGCAGGTGGAACAAGAAAGGGTGTCGATGCGCAGGGAAGAGACGGGGAGGCTGTTGTTTACGTCGCCCGGTTGTGTGCAGATATAACAGGAGATCTCTGGCCGTAGCTGATAAAGGTATCTCTTCAAGCACATCTTGTCCAAGAGTCTGAATACTTCCCATAATGTTTTGGTGTAGTCCCTTTGCAGGTATGTTCCGAACACCGCGTGCGGAACAGAGGCTTGTTGAAACGGGTTCTGTTGGATGTGATTGTTGTTTAACAATGAAGTTATGATCAATACTTTTTCTTCATCGAGAGCCAACTCAGATATACTGACTGTTGTCTTTGGTTTAGTTGCTGACATTAATTCTGCCTTGCGTGAGAAAAGGGCATCTAAGAGAGATTTGAAAAGCTCAGATTTCTCCTCCTCTGACAAGATTTCTCCATTTTCGTTATGACTGCTGGTAGTGGTGACATTTTGGGATTCATCAACTTGAACTTCCATGCTGATTATAAGAGCTGCAGCTGCTCGACCAGGTGATTGTGTTCTAAGTTGAAGTATTCCCGGTTTGACACTGAGATAGTTGCAGAGATCCTTGGAACGCGATATGTGGGGAGAAAAACTGAAATCGGAACACGCGTTTGAAAGGTGGATGGATAAATCATCAGGTTCATTAACAACATGTTGCTACAGAGCAGGTAAATAAAATTAAAGAGAAGGTACAAAAGAAGAGGGGAAAGCAAAGATGTTTTGGAGTCGAGATAAGAGAAAGCGTTATGCTAGATAAGTTTTTTTCTGGTTTTCCATTATATTGTGTAGTTTTGTAGCAATTTGGAGACACAGTAGTGTTTGACTCTTTTTTTCATTGCCATGTCAAGTAATCGAATGAACATTCCACTGTCGATCTTGTCGCAGCATTGGGAAAGTTCACTTTCTTGCAAGAAATTATTGTTGACGTGGTTTTTTAAGATCGGTTTCGTTACAAGATGGGAGCTTTGTGGAGCAACCGGTGCAGGTAACTCCGAGGTGTCGAAGACTTTTGTATGAACAACCTCGTCGAAGGAGACCCGAGTAGATTCCTCGAGCGGTTCCTCCGACTTCAGTTGTACGGCGTCATTATATGTGTCCAAGAAATCTTGATTCTTCATCAAGAGCCTCAAGCTGTGAGAGGTGGGAAGCTTGGACAAGCTGAAGTAGTTGTCCATTGCGACGACCAACTTGAGGGTTCGAAATGTGCACCCCAACTTGATGGCATCATCGGGGGAGTTTTTGTAGTAAACCTGAAAGGCCTTATGTTTTGCCCGTCTCTCGCTGAGAGAAAGGGATACGGTGGTTGGAGTAGACTTGGCGGGACGATGAGAAAGTGCGTCCTCCGCGGGGAAGAACAGCAATTGACTGCTGTCCACTTTCCTCATCTTACCTTTGCTTTTGGCAGTTAACATCTTTGGCTTGACGATGTTTCGCGTTTGCGTGGTGGCTGAGTCTGCAGATATTACCGGGTACCTCTGGTATGAGTTGTTTGGGTCTAGGAGTAGCGTCAAGGAATTGACTATGTACCGCTCTTCCAGCGAGGAGTTCGTGGTGTTGCCGAAGGTGTTGTTCAAATTGGCCATCTTACTGCCCAATGCTGCCTGTACCGCCTTGTTCAAATTGCTCTTTGCCCTGTGCTCTTTGTAGGACTTTTTTGCTGACTTGAACAGAGAGTTTACTGTGGGCATGATGTATGCGAGGGAACCCAAGGTCAAGAGAAAGAGGGTGTGTCCCACCACAGGCAGCTACAGAAGCCAACGGGGAGAAGAAGTATATGTACTCGGAAACAATGGTGGCTACGAACATCGATCGGCTCGCTGCCTGTGTTCTGTCTGAGAGTCTCGGAGTTGGGGCCCGCCGGACAGAACAGACAGGGGGGGCTCGGAGTCGGAGCTCAAACGGGAGGAGTCATCCACACACGTGACCTCTGCAGAGCCACGACTCGGCCCGGACAGAACGGCGTGCCCCGCCTTGGACGCGCAGAGAAGCACGGCGAGATCAGTGAAGGGAGAGGGAGGGGTTGAGATGGCACGTCCGCATCTGGATGAGTGTTTGCTGTCCCCGGGTGTGTCCAGCAGGACGGGTTCGAGGTATCGGACGACTTTGGAGCGGGATAGCGGGGATCCAGCTTGACGAGGATGTATGTAGTCGAAGCAACGAAGCGGGAAGAGGGGATAGACGAAAGGAGGGTTGTTTACGTTTGCGAGAAAGGTAGTGCCGGGTTTTGGCTGTCGTGTTTTGGTTTCTGCGGTTATCGTTATCGTATCTCAACCGTGATCGAAGGAAAAGAAAACAGAGTCGAGCGAAGCAAAACGAAGCGAATGAAAGGAAAATAAAATGGGGTAAAATGAAATAAAAAACAACACAACAACATATAGCGAAGCACGAGTGAATAAAAGCTCAGCAGCACTAAAATTGGGTGGGGCTAAACAAAGCCAAAGAAGGGAAATGAAAATACGGCCGTAATTCTTCCCAACGTCTTATCTTATTACATTAACCGTGGGTGCAGACAACAGTGTCGACGGAGGGGGGAAGTCAGAGCAGCATATGAGTCCACGGGTGCGGACCGCATTGTGCCATTGTGGACGGGGGAGGGTGCGAGTGTTTATGTTTTTTGTGAGTTATCCGAAAGCGTAATGCGAGGCCGGGCCAGCGGGTGCGGCGGCGTCTGGCTGCCCTCTCCCGCCTTCCCGATTGGTGCGTGGCCGAAACGGGCGTTCTGCTGCTGCTGCTGCTGCTGCCGATGCAGAGAGGAGGTCTAAAGCCGAGACAGAAAGAAGAGTGGGCTCGCGGGATTGCAACACAGACCAGCGGGGAGACGCAGAGGGAGGGATGGAAAGAGAAGGGGGTGATGTAAAACGTGTTTTTTAGGCTGTGCAGACCGTGGATACGCCGGACGGCACCTGGATACGGGGAGCGGAGCGGAGCAGAGACACGCTTTGCTGGGTCTCTGTGGAGACGCCTTGCCAGGGCTAGGCGACGTGAGCCTACAACGGTGTAGACGAAAGGGAGGGTAGTACAAGAGGCGAGACGAGGCGAGGCGAGGCAGCGAGCGTGCCGGTAGCGAGAAGTACGAGCCGGAAGGGCATCGCAGGTGTAGAAGAGAGTAGAGAGGCAGGGCAGGGTGCCAGGTGGAACGGAGGGGCGGGTGCAGGTACCCTATTGAGGGCGAATAAAGCAGAGCACGAGGAGGCCGGGGGATGCAGAGGGAAATCCCTTCTCAGAAGGACGAACGAATCTGGGGGGAGAGGGAGAGGGAGAGAGAGAAAGAGAAAGAGAAAGAGAAGGAAAGGCCCGGAATGCGAAATTGGCACAATTGGCGGGGCGGGGCGGGGCCGTATAGCGTGGTGTAGGATGGAGGATGTAGAGAGAGAAAAAGAGAGAAAGAGAGTCTACGGCGGGGAGGCGGGGGCGACCCAAAAATAAACCGGCCACCAGCCCAGCACTTACTCAAACGGGAAAGCTCCCCAACACCCAGCACGGAGAGCGAGGGTGACATGACAGTGATCGACTTGCCGGGACGAAGGCCAGCACCGAGAAAGCCCGATTGTGTTTATAGTACTGTGCGGTGGTGGTGGTGGTGGTGTGCACGTAGGGTGGTGAAAGCAGCAGCACGAGAGAAAGCGGTGCCCGCAGAGGGAAAAATGCGTGTGTGCGTGCGTGAGTCAACACAACAACATACGGGACATCACAATACCGCACCGCACTCAATAGCGATCGTCCCGGGCAGGCATTGCACCGCAGCGACGCTGGTGGGCCCAGGATCACCGTGTGTACGCTCTAATACTGCCGCTAGCAGCACTAGCCATTATGGCCCACGCATGCCAATCTGCCCCCCGGCTGGACCGTGGCCGTGCGTGCTCTGCCGCTGCTGCTATTTTTAGCCTGCCGGCGGGCCCGTTGTCCTAGCAGGCCGGCGCGCCTGCGCATCGCGCCGTGTTTGCGTTTTACCCGATGCGGTACCGGTGACCTCGGACGGCTACCGCGTTGGGAGGAAAAAGAAACAAGACGCAGGGAAGTGCTTCGGACGGCCTGGGAGGCCTCAGCACAAGCAGATGGGTCACCTTTTTTCTATAAAAGCATGTCGTTCCCACCTCTTTCTCCTCTCTCCCCTGCTTCCACTTCCCCTACTGGTTGCCTCTCCTCCTCTTTTTTACTTCTTTTCTCTTAACAACAAACATCTAACTGTTCTAGTCTTTCGCTTATCAACCAAACAATCAAAATGCAATTCAAATTCTTAGCTCCTCTTGCTTTAGCTGGTTCTGCTGTCGCTGGTTTCTCTAACGACACCACCGTCACTGAAGTCGTCACTGCCTTCACCACCTACTGCCCAGAGCCAACTTCCATTGTTACCAACGGTAAGACTTACACAGTTACTGAGGCTACCACCTTGACCATCACTGACTGCCCATGTACCATTGTCCACACCACCTCTGTTGTCCCACCAGCTACCACTGCTCCAAAGAGCTCTGCTTCTACCTACACTGGTGCTGCTGCTAAGGTTGGTGTCGCTGGTTTAGCTGCTGCTGCAGGTGCTGCTGTCTACTTGTTATAAGTTTGATGGCTTGTATTTTATTATCATAAATAAACTAAATTTTGGGGTACTAATATTGCGTGAGCTATTTTTTTACTAAATTTTATATTTTAATCTTATAATTTTAATTTTCTATTACTATATAGATGAAGTATGAAATATAAAAAATAGCTTCAAATAAATTGTTCTAACCATAAAAAAAGTGGAAGTCGCATTGTATCTGCTGATGGGAGTGGATGGAAAACAGAGGCAAGTGGAAAAGAAATTTTTTTCCTCGACCAAAATAAAAAAATAAACCAGCAGCGCCAGAGTGGCGAGAGCTTGTTTTGTTTTCCTGGTCATTTCCTTTTCTGTAAAATACGCAGCCTGGATTGTGAAACGCACAACGATGTACGATGACGGGACTATTACCCAATTTCACCTCTCGCTCCGCAACGCAGGCGCAGGTGCGTTGCTCCGCAGGGTGGCGGGACCTTCCCTTTTCGGCCGGGTGGCGCGGCATACGCAAGTGCTATTTTTAGCAGCGCGTTGGAACATTCCAGCACAGTTCCCGCGGAAGTTGCAGAGCCCGGCGGTGCACGGGTGCAGAGGTCTTTTTGTATCGACGCGTCGATTGGTTTTTTCTTTCTTTTTTCTTTTTTTCATTATTTCTGTAATCACCACCCTCCCACGGTATTCTGCGTCTCTCCTTTCTGTAGTTGGCCACATGTTTTAAGCTAGTCTTGCTCTTTCCGGAAGCGGATGAGCCTTATCTCTTTACTCTCTCCGTCTTCCCCGTCATTGTTCGGATCTGTGTATTCTGCCCGCTAACCCATCGTTTCGCATTTTCTATCCTCTTTCCACACAGCCACCATGGCCTCCTCTTCCCGCGTGCCAGACCCACATCTGAACAGGAAGCTCGAACGGTTGTCCCAGATCTACGACCTTCCGCTCATCCTCAACGAGCGCATCTCCGTCGTCAACTCCACGACCAACCTCGACACGTACCAGAGTCTAATCTTGCCCCGGCATTCCCTTTCTCACCACTCGTACGGCTCCTCTGCACAGCAGCTTTCCCACATCGACTACCACGACCACAATTCCGACGACTACGTCTCCAACAGCCTCAGTAACGGCAGCGGCATCGGTAGCGGCAATAACGGCGGGTCTGCTACGAACGACGGCAGCACCGCGGGCATAGGCGGCTTTCTCGACGATGCTGACCATCACGGCAGCAACCCCCCACTCGACGATCTAACCATCACCAGCGCTAGCCACGACAACGGCATCCAGTCTGTCAACTCAAGCTCCGGCGATAACCTTAATGCAAACAATAACGGGAACAACAACGGCAGCAGTGGTAACAAGTTGAGAAACTCGACCGTCCTCATTGGACATGGGATCGGACACAATGGAGGGGTGCCCATCAATAACTTGTCCAAAATCCCCAGCTACCAGTGGGGGTTCAAGCACGAAGACAACTCCTCCAGCAAGTACATCTTGAATGCGTTGGGTTCCCGAGATAGCTGCAGCATCTCCTCATTGGCAGGGAATATGCCTAACATTAACTCCTCAGGTTTGAACTCCAGAATGGTGCGGCTGCCCATCAAAAACGAAGACTCCTCCAACGTTAACGAGTACGACTCCCATAACGGCCTGGAACTCCCTAACCATATCATCCAGGGTGGCGAGGAGCGTTCGTTGATGAATGGCCTCCCCTACTACAACATAGAGATGGCAGAACAGCTCATAAGGAGTTTGAACCAGAGTAAGAAGCTTGGCTTCAAAGCCTCTAACACAAACACTTCCTGGTTCTCGGACACCATGAACGAGACCATCGATGATATCGAATATTTGCACGGGGAGGTCATTCTAAACCAATTTGTCAACAACAAACGTGTCATTAGAAATCATCAATGGCTTCTCTACTGGAATGAGAAATTGGGCGGCAAGAGGTTGATTGACTCCGTTGGCGGTAAAAATGAAAAGGTCATGAGCTACACAATGTACGAAAAGCTTAAGAACTTGAGAAATAAAAAATTCCGTGAGTTGCAGCAAAAGCGGTCTTTGATAAGGCAGGACATGGTCAAACTTGACACCGCCAAGGAGGAAAAGAGAAACGAGTACAGAATGAAGTTTGGTGCCATACCAGATAATCTGGACTTTCTCGTCAATGGCGAGAAGAGCAAAATCGCTATCGAAATTTACGGCGATGAGTTACTGAATGAAGAAGACGAACTCATCAGAAAGGAAAATGCCATCCCGGAATATGAGGAGGAGTTAGAAGTCTCATTGAGTGAATTGACAGATGAAGAGGAAAAGGAGAAAGAGAAGGGCAAGGAAGACAACGCAGGGGATAAAGATACCAAACTTTCGAAGTTTCTACCATCCAGCAGGTTTGGAGGTGATTCGCAGTTCAGTAAGGAGCAGGAAATTGTGTTTGAAAAAGAGTTTGCTATCGACGACCCAACTTTGATCAATATTCAAAACAAACTTTACGGTGTTCATAAGAGTATGAGGCTGCAGAATGAGGCTAAAAATAAGAGCGGAATTATCACCTCTAAGATCGTGAAGATTAAAAGGAAACCAAATCCAAATGCCCTCGGATTTTCTAACATCAGAAGTTGCAAGCCTTCGTTCCTGTAATATATTATCTTCATTTTCCATGATTTTTGTAATATTAATCTACATCCCATTACAGAATTGGGTGTTACTATTATCATCGTCTATAAAACTTTTGAGTGTTTGATATCATTTCTTAATCTGTGAATCCACAATGCAACTAGTGCAAGTAATGCTAAGAGGGGTAAAAAGATCATGAAGATCAGAGACTTGAGTTTGCCGAACGACTCGTTGTCACTCCAGTCTGAATTTGAGTTTTCGTTCTTTGTGTTCGAGTAGTACGAAGATAACGTCGACAATTTGCTATCCAAGCTGTCGGAGCTCTTCAGCTGGTTCTGCAAAACCTTGTCAAAGGAACGCAGAGATGTGTCATAATTGTCAAGCAAATCAAACTGCTTCTTAAACATGTTTGAGAGCTCGTTGTATTTGTTGTTTAGCGTGACGAGCTGGTCTTGAAGAAAAACGACATTCTGCGAGAGCGCCTCCAAGGTTTTCGAGAGCGCCCCAAACTCTTGCAGTAACTCCACCTGGCCGTTTTTCTCGACTAGACGTACTATCGAATCAAGGCTTGATTTGATGTTTTGTAACTCCACATCGGTGGACCCTGGCGATGATGAAGAGGAAGAAGAACCTAAATTTGAATCGGGTTGGTTGGAGGTGAGCTGTTCTCTCAGTTTTTGCTGTTGTTGGAGGAACTTTGTTGCACCCGATTTGTCTTTACCCTCAAGAGAGTCGGCATGTTTGGCAACTAACGTCTCGTCGTTCTCATCCTTCATGTCTGCAGTCGCAGAGTCATAACTTGTTAATTTGAGAATCTCAAACTGTTCGTGGAACTTTAGATTTTTCGACGAAGATGCTGCAATCCCCAGTCTTAATTTGCTTGCGAGCAAGCTGGCAAGGTTTACCTTATCTGTCTGGAATAAGAGCTTGTTATCACAAGTAACCTTCAAAAATTTATTTTCGTATGCCACCTTGATGGTGAGTGGGACATGTGAGCCCTGGTATTCGTACCTATATGCTCCTAAATAATCTGTGTTGATATTTATCGTCTTGCCCTCATTCAAGTAAATCCTGACAACAGGACCCAATTTTTCATCCATGTTGAGTAGTAATTGTAGACCTTTAAATATAGACGGACCACCAAAGTTTTCTGAGTGTTCTGTGTTGGCAGAAGTTTCATCAATGAGAAATAACGATAGACCAGCCGCTGTTAGCCCAAAGCTTCCCAGTGAACGGACCGTTAACTCGACTGTGAATGCATCCAGTTTGGCCGACGGAGAGTGGGATGACCAGATAGATCCCAACTGTATGCCAGTCTCGTCCTTTGGAACAATGTGTTTGGGTTTTGGAGTAAGTATAATACGACCTTCGCTATATTCTGTATCCCCCGATCTGAACCAGCCATTGGAGACCTCATCGATCGAAGAGATCTTAACCAAGTTCGGGAGAGAAAACTCTGTGACTTCACCGATGGCTCTAGTGAATGCCGTGAAAAACTGGAGAATCAGCAAGAAAGACAAGCTTAGAACAGAAAAACACCGACGGATCTCCATGTTTGGCTCCTTACCTTCTTTGATTCCCTCTAAGTTGCTCCTTTTTTATGAACCTCTATCCCAAAGGCGTCTCCAATGCACCGAAACCACTATTCGTAAAGGTGCCGATGATGACACGAAACCGACCCCTTTCCAGAAGCTCCATTGACACGTCTCATGCAGAGAGATCGAGATTTTTCAGGGCATGGCTGACGTAATTTAGTTTCTGTCTTGTCCGGTTCCGGGGCTGCGTAACCGCATTATGCGTCGATCGGCGCAAATGCCTTATTTTCTCGCTGGATTGGTAAATGTAGTCGCAGTTGTCGTTTTTCAACACAAGAAAGAGCAGAAACGATGGCGACTACCGGATTCGCAACTGCGCATGAGTTGAGCCAAGCACAGATGTGAAGCAGATTCTTTTAGGTACCCACTTCCCTCCATCCCGCTGCTCTCCTTGCAACCACCGCAACACAAAGAGGAACATCAACACGCTTACCACACCCTCCCCTATTTTCTATATACTTTTCAGCTATTCAGTCCACCACTAACGGGTTTGAATAAGCACTAAATTTACAGCTTCCTCTTACACATTACTATTCCGGTTTGACTTTTGTTAACATTAGCAACAACAGCAAGGCGAATTCGCCTGATCTAATCAGCATCAATAGCAAAGTGTCAACAGTAACAACCACAACATCATCATTGTCAAAAACAAGCCCTTTGTTCAAAGATCTTACCAGGGCCATTCTATCACAACTCTCCATCCTCATCACAGAGCTTAACGAGGACAATTGTATCGAAGTTATACATCAGATACATACGATTCTAGACAAACACGAAAAAATCTTTCCCATCTTTCTCAGAAGGTTAATCAATCAGGTATCGACTGAAATAGTGGAAGATCAAAACATTGACTCTCTAGGCTCCTATACTCTGAAAGTTTTGAAGCACGAATTAAACTATCTCACTTTAATTGAACTTGAGAAAGTTTCTTATATTCCACAAGCTTTATTAGTCCCGGAGTCCCAGTTTCTGATATTTTCTCTTGACAAGTTCCTATCTTTCTTCAATTTAACGGAGTTCCAGTCATTGTTGATTGCTCTTTCAATTGAACAGTTCATCTCTAATAACAAGTTAGAGGATAAGTGC
Source organism: Pichia sp. NRRL YB-4149 (assembly GCA_030556025.1). NCBI lineage: Eukaryota > Fungi > Ascomycota > Pichiomycetes > Pichiales > Pichiaceae > Pichia > Pichia sp. NRRL YB-4149. The sequence continues at coordinate 83,388 of JANIWA010000040.1, read as the reverse complement.
AGCGCATTACTTGAAGACTTACCTACTACTTACGTTAAACTTTCATCAGGCGTCGTTCAGTGGTTAGATTTATTAGAGAGCTCGAAATCTTCAACGAGAGATAATTTAGCAACTTTCTTAAAGCTATTCCTAAACTCAAAGGTCTTCTCTGCGCCTCACAAATTTATCGTACTTTCTCACATTTCTGAAAGTTTCAAGAAAACGGGAAATAGCATTGAGAGCCTACCATACCAAACAAAGTTCGAAAAGGTCAACACAGTTATCAATCAATACCTAAATACAGTGAAAAAGATGAATTATAAGGATTTAATCTTGGAGCTTTGTAACACAAAATCCTCACCTGACAAATTGTTGTCAGATTTCTTATCGATCCAGCCAGAGAATAATCTGACAGATTCGGTTACTATTCTTTTATCTGAGACTCTTTACCCTGGATCCCAGAGAAGTACATTAGATAAAGGCAATGAACCAAACACAAGCTCTTTACTCACTGCTACCAACTTACCTGAGGCTACTGCAAGGGGAGCTAGAATGCTACAGGTGATCAATAGAGTCAAGGGCCAGGTTGATTGGGACCAGATTTTTGATACAACATTACAAACATTCGATTCTTCGAAATATACCATCACCAATATTTCGTTATCACAATTTTTTGCCTCAATTCAAACTGACAAACTCATTGACAATTTTTTAAGCAAACTTTGTAAGTTTTCAAATGTACAATTGTTAACCCAAATTTTCGTTCAGCTCAACAACTTGGATCCCAATGCAGGTGCTCTTGATCTCTTCAGTTTGAATCTTACCCCAATTTTACAAACAGAGTCCAATGTTAGACATTTACTACTTTACTATAAATACATCGTGATGCTTGAAATAAAAACTGTCGCCTTATTAAGTTTCTCCAGATTGAATGATAATATAGTATCGCAGATATTTAACAAGGATTTGAGAGCAGCTTCAGAGTATATGATTTTAGCATGCTTACATCTTTTGCACGATAATCCAAGTGCCGAAGAGAACGAAATCATCATAAACATTATGCAAAACTTTTTCATTAATTTGTTAGACATTAACTCTCCTTATTTGAGTGCAATCTTTTCTTTATTCGAAGAGTACAATGCTAAAGAGTTTGGTAAGTTATTGCTCAAATATTTGGAATTGAGGAAAAATCAAGAGTCGATACATAAAATTGCAAGCTTAACAGCCTCTTTCAGGGATGACACCGTTATTATTTCGATCCTACAGAGTTGCTCAGACTTTCAAGAAGGTTTCACCATAGCTGTTATCTTTTCTCAATATGGTTGGAAGAATTTCAAAGAGTTTATTGATAAACAACTGGAGTTGAATGCTAATTTGGTTTCGAGTACAATTTTGGATTACCTGGAAAGGCAAGCCAGAGTTGAATATGAGAATGCTCAACAAGGTAAGAGGGCTTTGAAATCTTTGAATCTTGAAACAGTTTACTTCTTACTCAATACTTTGTCATCTGAACAGTTGCCAAAAGAGCTTTTTGAAAAATTGAGAAATTTGCAAACTTTATGTCTGCAAGCTTACCCAAGATTAATCAATTTTGGTCAGGGCCACGACGCTGCTATTCTAATGAATAGCTCTACTAATACATTTTCTGTTGGTGTAGAAAAGGAAATGAAACTCTACTATCAAAAAATGTACAAAAAGGAAATAGAGATCAAGGATGTAGTACATATGCTACAGAGATTGAAGAATTCGGACAACCCCCATGATCAGGATGTCTTCGCATGTATGATCCATTCCCTGCTAGATGAGTACAGATTTTTTCCAGAATATCCCGTTGATGCTTTAGCAACGACATCTGTCTTATTTGGTAATACTATTGTTTCGAAGTTACTCGAAGGTTCAGCTCTTTCTATTGCCTTGCGTTACATCTTAGAATCTGCCAGAGAGCCGGTACAAAGCAAAATGTTCAAGTTTGCGATTCAGGCCTTGTACTCATTCATGAAGAGACTTCCTGAGTTTCCTAAATTTTGCTCAATGTTGTGTGAGATTCCAGCATTGAAGAGTCAACCTGAACTATTCGAGGTGTGCCAAAATATCGCAACAGGTAAAATTTTACCAACCGCAAACACAGATATTTCACAACCGAGAGAAAAGAGCTCAAATAATAATCTTCTGGATGAAGATCAGGAGTTGATTTCAAGGTACGTATCTATAACAATTCCAGAGTTGACATACGGCATTACAATCCAAGAAGTTCCTCCCAATGAAGTTTCTGATCGGTTATTATTCATGGTAAATAATGCCAGTGTGACCAATGTGGATTCCAGGGTCAGTGAGATGAAAGGCTTGTTGCAGCCAAACTACTACAAATGGTTTGCCAGATATTTGGTTAATCAAAGAGCCAAGTTGGAACTGAACAATCAAGAGCTTTATGCTGCAATTGTCGAAAAGCTTGATGCTCTTGAGTTCTATATGTATGTTTCTATCGTTACCATAAGGCAGATCGTTTTGTTGTTGAACAAAACTTATAGTGATATCACTGCTACTGCGACGGACTTGACTTCTACTGAAAAGACTCACTTGAAAAATTTGGGTGCTTGGTTGGGAAGAATTTCATTATCCAACGATCATCCGATTTTGAGGAAAGATATTTCCTTCAAGTCTTTATTGATTGAAGGTTATGATCAAAAAAAATTGGAGTATATTGCTCCTTTTGTTTGCAAAGTTTTGGATCATACTAAGAATTCAACTATTTTCAAATACCCTAATCCATGGCTTCTAGGAATTTTACAAATCTTGAAAGAATTATATGAGGTTGCTGATTTAAAGTTAACATTGAAGTTTGAGATTGAGGTTCTATGCAACGACCTGAACATTAAATTAGATGAGATTGAGCCATCTACAATAATTCAGACACATCAACCTGGTGAATTAAGAAGGTTAGCTGACTCCCAAAAGATTCTGCTAAACATGGCCAAGATCGCTTTGAGTGAGAAGAAAGGTATTCCTCCAATCACTCCAACTGTTGAGATTGCAAATCTTGGAAATGCGTTGCTACAAAGACAACAACAACAGCAACTTTCAGCTTTACAGCAAGTACAGCAACAACGTCTTCTCGGTCGTAATGGTCCACAAAACTCTCCGGCAATTTCGAATCTAACACCATTAGCCCAACAAGCCGCACTTTTGAATGCTCAACAGCAACAACAACAACAACAACAACAACAACAACAACAACAACAACAACAACAGCAGCAGCAGCAGCAGCAACAACAACAACAGCAACAACAGCAACAACAGCAACAGCAGCAGCAGCAGCAGCAGCAGCAGCAGCAACAACAACAGCAGCAGCAACAACAGCAACAACAGCAGCAGCAACAATCCTCTCAAGCATTTGAAAACCTGATTGGTAATACCATCTTCATCACCCATCCTGCCTTGAAAAGAATTTTGCAGCTGTCCATTACCAAAGCTGTTAAAGACCTTTTACCTCCGCTAGTTCATAGAACAAACACCGTTTGTTTAGTAACCACCAAAGCATTAATTCAGAAAGACTTTGCTTTTGAGGTTGATGATTTCAAGATTAGGAAAGCATACATCAATACTGTTAGATACTTTGCTGAATATTTGATTCTGGCTTCGTCTACCGATTTGATTCGTGATACAATTCAAACAAATGTTCAGCAATATTTACAGACATACATGAATTCTCTCAATACTCCCGTTGATACTTCTTTTATTGAGCAGATACCGATTGCGGTCAATGATAACCTTCAGCTAGCACTTTCAATCATTCAAAAAGCAGCTGTTGAAAAAGCAGTCCATGACCTTGATGAGGCAATGCTTCCAGCGATTGCTCTACGTAGACAGTTCAAATCTACATCTCCAAATCAGTTGTTCTGCGACACCCAAAATGCATCCAAGTATGCGATGACCTTACCTGAACCTTTGGGTATTAAACCTGGCGGTGTTTCGCTCGAACAGTTCAGAATTTACGATGAGTTTGGTAAGTCTAGATCAGCAGTACCTTCAAATCAATCCGATGGCATGACTGCAAACAATTTTAGCGGTGGCAATAATCCTGTCCCAGCGACAGCACCTGTGGATGTCAAACAGAGGCTTTTACAGCAGCAGTTATTGCTCCAACAACAGCAGCAACAAGCTCAACAAGCTCAGCAACAACAGGTCAACAAGCTACCAGGACAAGTACCGGGTAGTATTTTAGAACAATCGATAAATTTTGTCAACCAACATTTGGAGAACATCATCAAATCAATCAACTCTATCGACAACAAGAATATTAGACTATCTGATAATCTCCCAGAAACAGAGCCAATAAAGACTTTATTGGTCGAAGTTATTCAGACTTTGACCAGAATAGGTCAGCAAGAACTTTATATGAAGTATGCTCAAATAGCGCTCAACACACTATTTGGCGTTGTTGGCCCATCACAATTACTGATTGATTCTTTTGTTTTCTTGCTAGGTAGTATCTGTGATGTTTCGTCTTTTGTTGTCAGATATATTACCGCCTGGTTGTTCAGCTCGGATGATGAACGTAAACTTGACGTAAAAGTATTGACAACTTTTGTTCTTGAAGGTTTTATCTCCTTGAATGATTTGTCTTACTCGTTGTGCAAACGGATTGAAGCGACCAAGGACACTAAAATCATTTCTTTTGCCTGTGATCTGATAGAAGAATTAGTATTTGGTGAACAACCAATTGCTCTGCGGTCTGACTTTGTAAGAGTGATTGAGTTACTTGCAAGTGGAGACGAAAATATTAAAAACCTGAATAAAGTTAAGGAATTGTTTGCCAAATTAGCCAATCCAGAAGGCGACGCACTTACCAAATTAAAGAATGGTATTTTAAAAACTTCAGGCGTCAAAGATTACATGGCTTATATGTTTTCTGAGTGGGTGAAACTCTACAAATTTTCGGCTAGCTCAGATTTACAAATTGCATTCCTTGGACAATTGGTTGATTCTGGAATAATCAACAAGCCGGAACTTTTCACTCAATTTTTCACTGTTGCAACCGAGATTGCTGTGATTTCATTTGTAAAAGAAAATGACAATTTCAAAAAGTCTTCTATTGAAACATACACAGCTGTCGATGCTTTAGCAAAGTTGGTTGTTACTTTAATGGTGATTCAAAGTGACAGGGCCGGGGATAATCAGGTTAGAATCAAGTTTCTGTCGAAATTCAATTCGGCTTTCTTACTAGCATTTGCCAACGATCACGAATCTAGTAAAGCAAGTTTCAATGAACGTCCTTATTTTAGATTCTTTTCAACTTTATTATGCGAGTTTTCTACTTTGAAGCAAAATAAATTTGTGCCATACGCATCAAGTGATAAAGAAATTGATTCTTACAATAAACTTTATGTTCAGATTTATCAACTACTAGCTGATGTCTTTTTATGCTTGCAACCTGCTGCTTTCCCTGGTTTCACATATGCATGGATTTGTTTGATTTCACATCGTATGTTTATGCCAACAATGATTGAGCTTGATGACGGGGAAAATACCTGTAGCGAAAAGTTCTGTTTGCTATTAGTTGCTCTCTTGAGATTTCAGAGCGGATACGTTAAAGGCAAGAATATTCCCGAATCTATTACAGTCATATACAAGGGAACTCTGAGAATTGTTCTAGTATTACTGCATGATTTCCCTGAATTTTTGACGCAATGGTTTAACCCGTTAATTTGCGCTACCTCCCTAACTTTTATTCAGCTAAGGAATATCATTCTTTCGGCTGTTCCATTTGATATGGTGATTCCAGATCCATTCCAACCAGGACTAAAAGTAGATAGGTTACCTGAAATCACCACTGCACCTATAGTTTCATCCGATCCGAGCCAGTTACTATTGAAGAAGAACATCAAAAAGACAGTAGACAATTACTTGAGAATTCCATCTAACTCGTTGTTGAGACAGATTTTACTTGTTTTAGAGTTGAGTGAACCTGTTAGTGAGGGTGGAATAGGCTTCAGAAAAGTGAAATATGACATTTCATTAATCAATTCGTTGGTGTTGTACACTGGTATTTCGTATGTTGATGAAAGACCTAAAAATAGCTTGAATTTCAACTCCAAATCTTCCCAGGTTTTGTTGCTTACGTCGTTAATGCAAGAGGGAGACGTTGAGTTGCAATTTTTGTTACTGCAAGCTATTGCAAACAATTTAAGATATCCTAATGCACATACACATTGGTTCAGTTGTGTTTTGCTCAACTTTTTCAGTTCCAAGACGTTGTGGGCTGAGAAGAAACAGGACGTTCAGCAATTGATAACAAGAGTGTTGTTAGAGAGAATTATTTGTAACAAGCCACATCCGTGGGGATTGTTGGTTACGTTCATTGAGTTGTTGAAGAATAAAGATTACGAGTTCTCCAGTTTGTCATTCACTAAGCTTTCACCTGAGATTGAAAAGTTACTGACTACACTGATCAGCCACGTACGCAGCTCTTCTAATTCTGGGATCATAGCAGCTGCTTCGACAGTTGCAGAAAGCAGTGTGTAAGCATTCATTTTACTTATCATGCCTATCACGGTGCAGTGCGCCAGATATCACTTATTTATAAACGTGTATAGTTCACCTCTCAAGCATACATACCTGTAGTTTACTGAGGAAAAAATTAAGTTGACATTTTGATGATTTCGTGCGAGGCGCTTTCTTGCTTCAAATTAGAATACTCGATTTCCATTAAAAAAGATCTTATCATCGGGTTAGCTTTGATCAGAGTTAGCATTGACAGCAGTCAGCCTTGTGAACAGAACAAAATTTCGCTTGAAGATAAGTATGTTCAGCAGGATACGCAACCGATTTAAAAGAGCATCGAACGATGACGACCTGGATGACGATTCGGAATTGCGTGAAAGGGTTGCCAGGAAAATACATTCTCGAAGACCTCCAAACACAGCTTTTAGACAGCAGAGATTGAAGTCATGGCAGCCTGTATTGACTGCAAAAGTTGTGCTTCCCCTTTTACTCATAGTGGCAGTCATTTTCCTCCCGATCGGTATCGGAATTTTTCTCACCACATATCGAGTACAGCTAGTACAGATCAACTACAGCAATTGCGACACACTGGCATCGTCTAACCTAGGTGATATATCCAGTAGCAACTACCACTATCATTTCAAAGGCACAAAAAAGTCGACAGCTCAATGGTCTTACAGTGAAGACTCAAAGGTGTGCACAGTACAGTTTGAGATCCCTGAAGATATCAAGGGAAACATTTTCATGTACTACAAGTTAACAAACTTTTATCAAAATCACAGAAAGTATGTTGAATCATACGACTGGAACCAGCTGCGGGGAGATGCAGTGGCACGAGACGATCTCTCTGATAAGTGCGAGCCTATGCGGTATAGAGACAACAAAATCATATACCCGGCAGGCTTGGTTGCCAATTCCATGTTCAATGACACGTTTTCAAATCTAGTAAATATCGACGATTCTTCGAAGAATTACAACTTCTCTGACCGGGGGATTGCTTGGAAGTCTGATTTGGGAATATACAAGATCAGTCAATATAACGTTTCCGACATAGTTCCACCAATAAACTGGCTGGAGCGTTACCCTTCAGGATACACTGAGGCTGATCTTGCGGCAATCGCCACTGACGAACACTTCATGAACTGGATGAAAACTGCGGCCCTCCCTAGCTTCATGAAACTTTACGGACAAAATAAAGAAAAGAACAACATGCTACAAGCTGGAAAATACCAGGTCGAAATCGAAATGAACTACCCCGTCACGATATTCGGTGGAACGAAGACCCTGATCATCACTACATCGAGTGTTGTCGGAGGTAGACATATGGGTCTTGGCATCTGCTACCTCGTCGCCGGGGGGCTCTCGGTGCTGTTCATGATACTTTTCCTCGTGAAGCAGCTCCTGACGAGAAATAAACGAGAACATGCGTTCTTGGACAGCTTGAACGACGGGCATCCATTGAACAGTGAGTCAGGTGGATTGAGACAGGTTCTCTGAAGTAGTGTACTATGTAAGAGATTTTATATAAATAAGAATACAAAATACGGCAGCCGTAAATGCAGAAGCCAAGTCAGCTCTGGCGAAAGAGCCAGAAAGGGAAGTGAGAAGACGGGGCGGTGCGTCGGGGAGGTTTGTTTGGGGGGAGAAAGATGTGAAGTGATTGTCAAGCGATCAGACTGGGTGGTCACAGGGGATGTCGACTAGGGGGGTTCGTAGTAGTCCTAAGAGATCAGTAGCAAACATATAGGACAACATAGAACACGGTAAAGATGAGTAGGGCCAAAAGAATTGCCAAAGAGCTTGAGGATGTAAAAAAGGACAAGTTGTCCGGGGTTACGTTGGAGATGGCTGAAGACGGTGATCTTTCACATCTCAAGGGCACATTTATTGGACCTCCAGGTACTCCCTACGAGGGGGGGTTATTTGAAGTTGATATCAAGATTCCAGAAGAGTATCCATTCAAGCCCCCAATTATGAAGTTCGACACGAGGGTTTTCCACCCCAATATCTCGTCACAAACAGGGGCCATCTGTCTAGACATTTTGAAAGACGCATGGACACCGATCTTGACGTTGAAAAGTTCCCTGATCTCCTTGCAGAGTCTGCTCCAAAGTCCTGAGCCAACTGATCCACAGGATGCCCAAGTGGCCAAGTTATACTTGACTGATCCTAAGAAGTTCTCGGAAACCGCCGCCAATTGGACTAAGATCTATGCTCCAAACGACAACTACAAGCCGACAGGAAAGACAGACTACACTGACTTCACAAAACTTGCTGAGAGTCAGCAGCTTGTCAACGGTGACATTGATGAGTGTGAGAAGTACGGGATCAACAAGAATACTGTCAGAATTTTCGAAGACATGGGCTTTCCTAAAGATAAGATTATTTTTGCCTTGAGGAAGCTAAATTTAAAATCCGTTAGGGTGGATGACGATGCCACACAACAGAAGGTTCTTGATGAGATTCTCAGTTAGCTTTCTGGCATTTTTATATTAACATGTATACGTACGTATAAATGTACAAGGCTTTCGCAACTTTGATAAATAATACATGATGCATAATAATTGAGTTCAGCGGTCTATCATTCCCATGAACTCTTCTTCATTTGTCGATTGAATCTACGTTTCATTCTATTCAAATTATACATTATAAATGCAAAAATACAGATAATCTATGTGAAAAGGTAATGATAATAGCTATTAAGGTAAACATGATATTAATGTATTAAAGATTTCAAGTTATTACGGGAATCTATGAAGAAAAGGTGTGCTTTTAGATTTTGGGGGAATAATAAAACAAGTATACCAGCTGCTGTTGTGATTGTAGGGATAAAGTGATAAGCATTATATACGGTGTAGACCTTGTTCTGTCAGTCAAAAAACATGCTGTTTATTTTTTTGTTTTTATTGGTTTTCAATTTTTTTTATGGTTTTTAGTAGTTTTATGGTTTTTTTTGTCTTTTTTTTAATTCTTTTTGTTATCTAGATACTACAATCTTCATCCATTTGTCTCGTCAGTTTCTCTTGTTGGAATTCTTATAAGTGTTGGATCTCTTCTTACCGTTGACTTTCTTTTCCCTCTTATCAATACCAAATTGGGTTTCACCCTGAACAATCTTTCCTAAAGCTAGGGCTCTTGCCTGTTCTTCCTGCGAACTGAAACCTATAATTGCTGTGTTGTTCTTATTGATTGTAACTATGGTAAAATGTTTGAACTTGTTACTTGAGAAAGCAGATTTCAAGTCAGTCTCATCAACAGGAACAGCGCTATTTTTGAAATTAACATAAATTTCGTGCAGCTGTTTGTTGAATTGATTAGAAGCGCCAGACGGAGTAGAATTCGAAGTAGAGGAGGTAGCAGGCGGTGATGATGTTAGTGAGGGGGTCAAGAGGGTGGATCCGGACTTTGGTGATGATTGAGAATGGGACTGTTGTGCTAAAGTCTGTGATTGTGATAACAAGGGGGATGCAGGTTTGTTTGTAATCTTTAATGCACTTGCCCATGTACTGCTAGCTGATGGTGTTGGCTGAGATGTAAGAGTTGATTTAGCTTCCTGAGAAGCTGAAGCCTTTGGCTTTACTGGTGGAGTAGTAGAAGATGGTGCAGGGGACACAGAATGCAGCTTTGGAGAGGCAGAAGTCTCTGGAGACGCTTTGTCAGATTTAGTTGTAGCCGAATTTATAGAGGTTGAAGAAGATGCATTAGTGGGGGTTGTTTTGTTTGTCGATGAAGTCGGATTTTGTTTGTTTTCAGCTCCTCCTGAAAGTGGGGTATTCTGGGATTTCGTAGAGTTGCTGGATAGATCTTTCTTACCTGGTTCAGAAGATGTTGTGCTGGATGAAACGGTGCCATTAGGCTTATCACTTTCAGTTGTCTTGGTACTTGTCGTGATCGCAGATGTTGCAGCTGTTGAAGTTGAAGGGGAGTCAGAAAGGGATGAAGAGGATGCTGTTGGTGGCTGTGACGTCTGAAGGGATTTCTTTTGCTCCGTTGTATTATTTGTTGATGACGATAAATTCGAGGATGATGATGATGGTATTGTATTCTTGACTGTCTTCTTATTATCGGAAATCGGATTATTGGCTAAACTATTGACCTTATTACTGGCTTTAGATGTGTGTGGTGGTTCAACAACCACTTGTTGAATTTGTTCTTTCGACTCCACTATCTTCTCGCCCGCTTGCGCCCAGTCACCTTCTGCTGGCTCTGATTCTTCTCCGAGTATATGGGAGCTGCCATTCAACTCGACACTCATATAGTCAGTGTCTGGTATAAATGTAAGAATATCGCTTTTTATGTCGTAGATGTCTTTTGAGTGGTGAGGTTGAAGGATGAATGTCTGGGTAAATAATCTCGTCGGGAGAATATTATCATCATTTTCGTAATCTTCTTTCAATAACAATTCACCCACAACATTTGTTACTAGTGAGTCGTCGGAGTTCTGAATGGTATTTACTGTTAATATTACAAGTTTGGCACCTGAAAGATATGGTAGAGATTTCCAGTACCTTTTAATGTTCTCAAAATCATGATAGTCTGTTGATACAGCTTTGAAAGGATCTGACGTGTGATCCATGTGCTTCAATACAGCATCTGAAGCATACAATTGATATAGCTTTGAACAATCTGAGCTTAATTTGCTGTAATAGTATTTTATAAAGTCGTTGGTGATGTGATTTGGGTCTTTTTCGTAGTCTGCAAGAGTCATTTTTTCATGTGGGGTGGTATTCTTTGATCTATTTCCTTGATGGCTGTGTCTCTCTGTCTGCCAGTAAGTGTAGGTTTTTTTCTACGTAATTTGTGTCGGTAACTTTGTTGCCTTGTGCTTTGTGTTTGGGTGGTTTCAATCTCAGTTTGTTCTCCTTCACTCTTAATCTACCCCCCTTCCCAGTATACAGAATACCAACCGGCTCCCCTTGCCACTCAGAAACTTCCTCGTTTCGAGAAATCACAGAGCGCTCATCTTGCTGACACAGGCACCAGGGTGGCAGAAGTGTATGGGATACCTTCAAGATTATGCAGAAAGACGAATACAAAAGAAAGATGATTACTACAAGGGTGATCAGCTATACAGGGTCCTAAAGAGAAGGGTGTGAAATGCGGCGGATAGTGAGCAAACTGCCTCAACGGTTTACAAACATCATTCTTGGAGAAATTATGTTCTTGGAATCTCCATTGAGACCCCCAGGTTGACCATTTGCTCCAGTGAAACCATTATTCATGTTCATCATACCGTTCAGATTATTCATATTCGACATGTTGCTCATGTTATTCATGTTTCCCATGCCATTCACAGCCCCATTTATTCCACCGATGTTCATGTTGTTTATGCCGTTAATATTGTTGAGGTTGCTGATACCGTTCATATTCAGGTTATTCATGGTGTTCACACCGTTCATGCCGTTGATGTTGTTCACGTTAGCCATCCCGTTCATCCCGTTTATGGAGTTCATGCCGTTAAGCGCATTCAAGGTATTCATAGCATTCATATTGCCCATGTTGTTCATGTTATTCATGCCATTAATGTTGTTCATGTTGCTCATGTTGCTCATGTTGTTCATGTTATTGATTCCACTGATACCATTCATACTGCCCATACCCCCCATACCATTCAAATTATTCATATTCATACCACTCATATGCATCCCATTGACACCATTGTTGATGTTGTTCAAAGCATTGATGCCATTAGAATTCATTCCACTCATGTTCATGCCACCACTACTCATATTATTCATATTGCTCATATTGTTCATATTATTGATGCCATTCACACTAATGTTATTCATATTGGAAAAGTATTGTTGATTTGGATTGACACCTGCATTTGTATTCGCAAGTTGACCTTGTTTCACCGCCTGCCTTTGAATATCATTCTGCCCTTGATTTTGGGAAGCCTGCGAGTTACTGTTTCTCGAAAGAAGATGCTGGGCCTGCAATTGCGATAATTGGTTTGCATTTGCATTGGATGATGAATCAGTGGCTTGATTACCATTACTCGTAGTTGTATTAACAGTGGCGGTGGAAGTTGGGGTGTTATTTGCATTTTGCTGCTGCTGAAACAGCAATTGCAGAGGTTGCATCATTTGTTGACTTGCTTGAGATTGCGATTGTGACTGTGGATCACCATCTACCCCAGTGCTCTGGCCCTGCCCATCAACTAATAAAGGTTGAGCTCCAGAGGTGGTACTGACTAAATTAGTAGAGATAGCATGCTTCTTGAAAGTTCCATCATCGTTCAAGCCAAATATTTGATTCTTCAGATCTTCGAATTCCGCTGGATTACTCAACCTCTTCAATTCCCAAAAGCAAAGGTAAGTTAACAAAGATTGGCCTCCAACCTGGGTCATATTGCTCATATTGAGTAATTTGTTGAACCCTAAGTCATCGCCTAAGCTTTCTAATGTTACTCCGTTTTTATAAGTCCCACTGGAGTTCAGGCTTGAGATTAACTTTATATCATAAAATTTTGAAAAATATTTCAACATGAAACTGTCAAATTCAGTTTCACTCGAGGACATCTCTTTATTTATCATCAATGATATTAAAAATCCGAAATCATAACCTGCGTGAAAACTAACCCATGTGACGTTGTCCAATAAGCACAACCCACTGTCTATTAAGGATTGTGCGAACTCAAATCTATCAATTCCATTCTCTTTCAGTTTATCGAAATTTATACCAGTGTTTGTTAGTAGTTCAACTGACTCTTTATTGAACATTTCCTTCTCAAGATCAAAAGTGAAATTGAATTGCCAGGTTGAGGGAACATCTTCCGGTCTTTTGCCATCTTTGTCACATAAGGTGATACCTACTTGAATCAAATTCAACAAATCCGCGTTGGATCTCATCGTTTGGTAATGGTAATCTTTAGTTGATCTGAAAGAACCTATTGGTCTTGCAATTATTCCTGCAAATTCAGTAGATAAAAATATGTGATTATATCTCTCTGCAAGTTGTCTAATCACCACCAGTTCGCTTTCCAAATTATCTTTCCACACCTCCCTTACCATCATCTGATGTTGATACTTCTGTAGTAGCTGAAGAGAGGTGGGATCGTCGTGCTGCGTTAAATTGGATGCTTGTTGTTGCTGAAAGTGTTGAAGTTGGGGTAGTGAGAGAATCTTCTGCGCCTGACTGGATGCATTTGCTTCAGTATTCGTATTAGAATTGAGATTGATATTAGAATTCGAATTGGGCGTAAGGGCTGCTTGGTTTGTGCTTGAGGCGTTGATGGAATTCTGATTCTGTCCTGGAACTTGTCCCTGTCCTTGTAATCTTCGTGCAGCTAACAATTCCTGCTGCTGTAGTTGAAGTTGTTGAAACAATTGTTGAGACTGTAAATTTGAAGGTTGTGATTGTAGTTGTGATTGTGATTGTGATTGTGGTTGTGGTTGAGCCTGCTGTGCTGATTGTTGAAGTGCTGACAAGGCTTGTTGTTGTAAGTTTCGATTTTGTAGTTGTGGAGAAAGTAGCATCGATAGTGGTAACTGCTGATTGGCAGGAGTGTTCCCTTTCTGCATCTGGTTGGAGGCTGCTGCGCTGTTTGTGCTGTTGCCGTTACTATTTGTGCTACTCTGGCTTTCCTGCTGTTGCTGCTGTTGCTGCTGTTGCTGTAGCAGTGAGAGCAATCGTAGCTGTTGTTGCTGCTGCGCCGACAGTGTCTGTTGCTGTTGTCCTTGCATGCTGTGCTGTACTTCTGCCCTTTTGGTAGTATGCCGTAATTTTCTCCTTTGTTCTACACATTTTCTTGAAGTCTAGACGCTCATTTCTTCTGTCCAATTTCCTCAGCTTCTCCCAGAATTCGCCCTTAACGAAGAAAAAATCATGATGATGTTACGTAAGCTACGGTTACTCAATAGATCCAACGAAACAAGACGATCGGCGGTCTTCGACTCTATCTTCATGAACAACGACAACAATGAAGTAGCACTAACCATGGAAGCAGATTGGCTTTGAAGCCGATACCTGTTCCGATGAGTAATTTGTGGGTTAAAAAACTGCTAGAGATTATCGAAAGAATAAAGTTGATTATTACCGTTAATATAGAATACTACTTCTACATGTTTGAGATTAGACTAGCAAAACAGGACGATTAAGAATGGCCTTGGCGAACGTACGGAGCGGTGACAACAAAAAAAAGGGGTATAAGACGAATCAGTGTCAGACTATACCCTCCGTTTTTTAGTCGGCAGCTCTTCTTCCTTGGCATCTTCATCTGCATCCTCTGACGCTTCTCCATTTTCAAGTTCCTCCGCTTCCTTGTTATATTCTTCTTGTTCTGCGGCTAAAGCGGCGGCTTCTCTTTCGCCTCTCTTTCTTTTATGGTGTGCCTTTTTATCTACACCTGTTCTTTCTTCAGTGTCCTCTGGAGGAGGGACAAACCATGGGATTTTACCACGGTTGAAGTCTTGAATCACTTGTCTGGCAACGCCAGTTTCATCTGGCTCGGCACCCCGAAGCAACTTTCCTGTCTTCCTTGCTAGCAATTCTATGAATTCTTCTGAATTTTTCCAGCCACTGATTTCGTAAGTTCTTTCCAAATGCTTTTTTTGACACTTAGTTAAAAGTTCAGGTATGTATTGTTCCGGATGAGAAACATGCTCGACTCTGACAACACCTCTGAAAAGGATATCTGATTGAGAGTCCTTTGTCGATGGAGGAACGATACCAGGACAATCAATTAAAAAAATTCTTTTCATTAACGTGATATATTGCCAAACCTTAGTCTCACCAGGAATTGGTGCCACTTGGCAAACCTTTTTACGTCTCAAGGTGTTGATGATACTGGACTTCCCAGTATTTGGATATCCGATGAATCCGACAGAAATCTGCTTCCTGTCCTTATGCAAGACAGAAAACTGTCTGAGAAGTTGTATCAAAGAGCCCTTACCAAAAGAATTCGTGATAGAGGCATGGAATGCCAAGGTGGGATAATCCTTAGATAGATGTTTGACCCAGGCAGCCTGTATAAAAAAGAAAAGAAGAAAATGGTTGATGTTAGTACCCAATTCATTTTGAATATAATGGAGTAATTCAAATTCATTTTCAGTAAATTCTGTTCATTCTCATTGCAAAAGAGTTAAATGGGTGTGTGAATTCTTACTACGAACAAAGAGATGGTGGCAATACTCAATATGAACATGCAGCTCTAGGTTCAACTCATAGAATTCACAATGCATCTGGATGACACCTCAAAACGAGGCATCGGTGGCCAAAAGAACCCAAAACGGGAAGATGACCGGAAGATGATATCAATCTTCCAAAGATGTAACAGACAGACTATATATGAGAGAAACAAAATAAACTGTAACTCAATAGAATATCCTGACAAAATCTTTGGGACTAAAATGAGAAAAGAGCCAGAAGATCTTTAGAAAAACAAATAGAACATTTTAGAAACAATTGAAACCCCTGTAGAAGTGAAATTTTTATACTTACGGCAACCCATGTTGGTACCAAATCACATTTATTTAGTACGAAGATCAAATGTTTATGAGGACATTCCTTTTGCACGTACTGTTCAACTGATTTGCATCTCGTTCCTAGAGGATCTCTTGCATCTAGCACATGAATAATGACATCAGATGAATCAATGACCTTGTACAATTCATTCCAGATACGCTTAGACTGACCTTTCGAAAAGATATATTCCTTTGCTTCAGCAGTGAACTCGTCTGTATCAACACCACCCATCAAACCCAAAGTTGGCTTCAATATTTGCTCTTCTTCGAATTTCTCGTTATCCTTGTTGGTCAATTCGGCTAACTCTTCCAAGGATGATGCTGCGATGTTTGATTTCTTTCTCTGGGCTTTAGGACCAAATGTGTGGGCATAGGTCTCTGTCTCCAATATTTTTGCGCTTGGAGATTCTGAAGTATCCTTTTCGTCCAAAAGAGACATCGGCAACTTATTTCTCTTCAAGAGAACAGAGTAGGTGTCGTGCTGTTTATCACCCATAGCATCTCTGAAATGGGACAAGGCATCTTGGGCTATAACCCTGGTGTTTCCAAACCACCTCCTGTTTGGATCCACTCTGGCAGTAGGAGCCTTGGTATCTTGCAAATATGCGGCTTTTATGATCTCACCCTTTGCGTTACGCACTGCACCCCCGGTTTTGTACATGTTCAAATGCTTCACCTTCTTGGCATCTCTGTAAAAATTTTCACCCTTGACACGGAGATTTCCATCTCTGAGATCTCCTTGTCTTTGACGACGTGCTTTCTCTGTCTTTCCTGAGGCCATTGTATGTTGACTAACTATCTAAGTAGTGACAAGTCGTAGAGACTACCAGATAATGGTGATAAAATCTGTTATTTACCGTAGGAGACGACTTGTAAGAGGAAAAAATTTTCAGATACCAAAAAAATCAAAAAAAAACTCAAGATGAGGTCTCGCTTCAGTTTCCACTTTGGGACACTAGTTTACCCGGGGAGATACGGTTTGCTAACATGAATAGAGAAGAATTCAACTGGGATAAGGGCTTTGTTGTGTTAGGGAACGGAGTTCTAAACGTGTATAAAACGGCCCTCGGTTAGCAAAAGAATCTTGAGCAGGATTGGTAACATGGAAAGACTGCAATGGGATGGACTGGGGAGTTTCACAACGTCGTCTCCGAAAAAGAGGAATGCACGGACAAAATCAAGTCTCCCTCCGGCAGGGAAGAACATCGAATTAGAAGAGTTCAACTTTAAGTTCTCCGAAAGAGAATTGCACAACTCGAGCATGTTAACAGCAGTGCGATCGTCGATACAGGAAAGCCCGGCATCAGCAATGAAGCAAGAAGGTACACAAAAAGTAACCAGTTTCGAAAAGAACAACAGTAGTGTTGATCGAAACGGTGATACACACGAGGGCAATTTGGATTCTTCGGAAGAAGTGGTAGATCTCACTTCCTCTTCGGTTAAATCTGAAGCTGAGACTACTATACAGAAGGTGAAAGAATTCATAGAAAGCAAAAGAAAAACATTGAAGGAAGATGCAGACCAAACGCTCCCCAAAAGCTCCTCGTCTAAAAGGGTGATAAAAGGACAAACACATAGGCCAACTGAAAACGCAAAGAGACCAACAGCCTCTTTGGGCCAGCATCGTAAAACTTTAAGGAGGCTGATACATAGAATCCACAAGCTACCATTTAACTCCGAATGGAGTGTCGAAGAGTGGCATCTATTGCAGGAGTACTTGAATGAATGGCGACTTAGTGGTGACGACGATATGTTCCAGCCCGTTGTTTTGAACGATCTTTTCAACTGTACTGTTGCGGAATTGGAAATCCGTGTCGGCAGTTTGAGAAAATTCGTACATTGGAAGAAAAGAAGGGCAAGAGGGGGGAACGTGGGTGTGTGACTTTCACACGCCAAGTTTTACAAAACTTTCGAAAACTAATTTGTTAAGTATAGAAAGAGGTTGACCAAATGAAGGCATACTCCGTGAGGAGAGACTACTACACAATTGAAAAGAAATGAAATCAGAACCTGAGAAATAAAACCAGTGAAAGGAAGGGAAGGGCCAAAGACACTCAAATAAGTCCAATAAAGGGGGTGGGGGTGGGGGGGGGACAAGATGCAATTAGTTAGCATTTGTCGAACATTATTTTTGCAAAGACAGAAATGGTAAAAAAAAATAAAACAGCACTGTTCCAGTAATTAGATGGACATGTAATTAGCGTTTGAACAAGTGTATCATGTTATAACGACCATGGATTCGCCTTTGTATTGTAAAACATTGTACTATATGTTACTTGAACTTGCTTATTGGTGTCGTGAAAAGATAATGCAGTATTAGGTTGGTTTGGACTGGAGTTTGTTATACTAAATTATGTTTGTTATATTATTATGCTATAATCGTGGCATTAATGGCATGCTCGGCTACACAACTATCGAAACCGTTATATTCCCTGCACGATCTGTTGGTCAGTGATGTAGGGGATGTTAATCCTGAGTCGATGACTGGAGGGTAGCTTCGGAATAACCACAATCAAGCAGGCAATCAAGTTGATGACAAATAACGTGAGGTCGTAGTTGGAGTAGTGGGTGGATATCAAGAACAAGCAGATTGGCACTCCCAACAAAAACTTCTTCACCGGGGTGAACTGGGCGCCGTTGTCGATTTGTTCCCACATATTCAAGTTGTCAAACGCCCCATTGTTAAAGTCGAACGGGGTACCCTTGACCTGGTGAAACATTATGTAAGACCCGATGACATAGGTCACGTTGGTCAAGGTCCAGCTGACCTCGTTGCTGAAGATTGGCATCAAGTCGTAGAACGCCTTGAGCATCATGATTACGACAATGTGGATCACCCAGGCACCCTTGAAATGCACCCAATTGGCGTTCATGTTGTCCTGGACATCCTGATCCTGCTTTGTTTCAAACGTCTCTGGCTCGACCTTAGAAATCAAAGACGAGGATCTTCTGCGTCTGTGGCCTTTATCTTGGGCATGGGAGGTGGTTGGGGAGAGGGCCAATTTCTCAGGGCTGGAGGGAGGAGCAGGGAAAGGCTCGGCCTTCATCTTGGGAGAGGTTGACGACATTGCTGGCTGCTGCTAGTGTTTGTTTCAATTGGTTCTGCGGTTCAAGGTACAGGAGAGCAAGGGCAAACGGGTACGATGGAAGCGGAGAAGCGGGTATGGTAAGATATTCGTATGGGGCTGGCTGCAGTGAGGGGGAGACGGGAAGACGTAGTTTCTATCTTTGCTGGCACGCCGGAAGCAGACGGAAAGATGTGGACTGGTTGTAGCACGAGCAGGACGGGACAGCAGATGTGAGCCCCGTCATGGGTCATCTGCTCCGTCCTGCTGGCCTTCTCGTACACGCCGGCGTAGCGTGAACATGCCAGCCTCTCAGCTGGCAGCGAGCGCGCCCGGGCGCCGGAGCATGCATGCATGCCTCCTCTGTAGGGTCTGGGTTTGCAGACATTGGCTAAATAAATAAGTGTTTATATATGGGGATTAAGGGGAGGGACGTCCCCGGCAAGGCAGTGGCAGAAGTAAAACAGGGGCAAAGGAAGGGAACAAGAAAAAATGGAATATGAATGGATGATAGTGGGCGGACGGAGACGGCAGTCAGTCGAGGAAAGAAGTCTAGGCGTCGATCTTGGATTGTTTCACCTTCAACTTTGCCAACTTGTCGTATTCACCGGACAGGATTCTCTCCACGATAACATCGTCGTTCTTGTTGAAGCCTGCCAAGTCAAACTTGTAGCTAGTAGGGTCGTCGCCAAACTTCTTGAAGGTGTCGAGGACCGCCGTGTCGTTCTCTTCCTGGGCTTTTGCCTTGACTCTGTAAAGAAGCTCTCTCTTGGCCCACTCTGTGACGTCCATGTCGTCTCTGAAGAACACGGTCACGGCAAGGAAGACGAACGCAGGCACAAAGAGGATGTGAGCAATGTTCTCCCATCCCTCCTTCTCCTCGCCATCTCTGACAATCTTCCACTTGATCTCACCGGTGGCGGTGTCTTCATAGGGGATCTTGTCAATGATGAGGCCAGAAGAGGCCTTTAACTTGTAGAGGTCGCTGTCGTTCTTCAAGTACAAGTCCTCGTACTTCTTTGGGAAAGTAAACAGTTGCTCGACAAGACTGAGCTTCCTTTCCTTGGAGTAGGTGTTCAAGTATGCAATAGTCTTCAGCTCGGCGTCGGAGGGGGTTCTCTTCGAGCCGTCCTCGTTCTGGAAGAGAAACTCGAGGTTAGGGAGCTTGTCGAGCAGCTCACGGCACTTGACTTCGGCGTCGATCTCGACCTTGGCTGGTTTCGAGCTGTGGAACGCTCTCGTGGCGGCAAGCGTACCTCTGGTGGTGTTCTTGAGAATGGATCTAGCCAACATCGTGCTTGTATTTTGTGTCTGTCGCTTGCCTCTCTTTCCAGAGCCGCCCGTCCTCTATTACGGCCCTCCCTTTCTACAGCTACCCCTTCTCTTTTCCCTTACATCTTCTCCCTCACTCTCTCGCTGGGTGGGGAAGAGTTTTTCCCAGAGAGGGTGAGTGGGGCACCCGTGCACCGAAATTGATACGGGCTACTTACGTAATCGGTATGTTTGTCCCGATCTGATCTGATCTGAACATGTTTCCGTCTGTCTTTCCTGCTCTAATGACTTAGACCCGTCGCTCTGCGCATAGGATCGAGTGCTGGAGGCAATCATCAATCATCATGGCTGCGGTTTTGGTGGAGCTGGAAGCGTCTTTGCTCGATGGAAACGGTGGGTGTTCCGATTTTCTTGGACCGTGCATTGGTGTCTGTTTTATTCCCCTTGTAATGGGAGAGCCAGGAACCTCCAACGTCCTCGTCTCCTTCTATCCACACTACATCACTCTTTCCTCCCCGGTGGAGAGAGTGGCGATGTTCCGCACGTCGAATAGAATTGTAGCTTTCAACACCGTGCTGCCCGCGGGAATGCACACTCATTGGCTGCTTGTTCTCACCGAGGTGAACGAACTCTACGTCTTGGCGCTGAAGAGAGTTAACGAGAAGGCCTTGGATATGGTTGTCGTTCAACATTTCAAGCTCTCTGACTTGCTACTCCAGAAGAAGCTGGCCATCGATGACAGAACGCGGAAAAAGATTGTCGTTTCTCAGAAATGCTTCATCAAGGTTGACGAGACGGGAAGGTTTATATTTGTGCACTCCAGCCGTCGCTTTGTTGTTGTTCTCGAATTGAAACCATCAAAAAGAGAGCTTTTCCGTCTTGCGTCAATAAATAAGGCCCCGCAGCTGGTGAGGAAAAACCCCGAGTTGTCCTCAATCGGTAAGTACAAGGTTTTTGGCACCCCGGACGTGTACTCGATAACCGATGACATGGCAATTGGCATGGAAGCTCTTTATAGCCGAGATGCCAACGACGAGCCGGTCTGGTGGCTAGCTATCATAATGAGGAACAAGAAGTTGGAATATGATTTGAGCTTCTACAAGCTCTCTACTCGTCGGGGTGGTTCTTTGGAACTGCACACACGGTTCCCTACAGGAGAGGCCTATCCGAATCTGATCATACCTGTAGGTAGATTCCTGATTCTACTCTTCGATACATACCATGCCGTGTGCTTCCTCCCTGAAATTGACATAATAATGGGGAGTGATCAGAAAGAAGGTGTTGTTGAATTCGATGAAGTCAATTCTTATTTGAAACAGGACTTATTTCTCGATAATGGGAGAAACAAGTTTGTCAGATCGTATACCTTGATTGATGAGAAAACTATTTTGCTTGTAACGGCTTCTTCGGAATACTACCGAATAGATCTCGACTATGAATACATCCCATTTGACACGTCTTCTTTGAGGACACGACGTAGGGATTCTCTAAAAAACAACAGTTTAGAAAATACTCTAATTTGGAAAAAATGGACCATCAGAAAAGCACATGATTTCAACAAACGCAATGCTGGCAGTCCATCGATTGACGAGATCTTCTATGATTCGGAGACAGATTCGTGTCTAACTCTCAACAAGCATGGATGGGTTTCGTCGTTTGCATTAGGAAATGATAGTCCTCCTCAGAGTTACGCGGAGCCAAGTATGAGATTGCCCATTACAGATCTCAAAGTAGTGGATCAGACTCTTGTGAGCTATACCTGTGGCGATTTGCAACAGACGTGCTTCAAATCGCCCCATTTTGAACTGTCGCACACAAACGAGATCATGAGAGAGCATATTCTTGTGGGATCGTTTACTGTGATCTTAAGTGAAGTGATTGTCCAAGATTTAAGCTCCTCATCAAGCCATGATACAACTGAGAGAATAGACGTCTACCGTGCTGATGGGAAGCATACTGCATCTTACGATTTTGAAGAGAATGTAACTGTGACATGTATGTTGCCCTTGAAAGATATTGCTACGTATCTATCGGATGACATTGATATCCACAGAGAAGATATCACAGAATTAGAGAGATCTCTCAAGCAATCTTTCCTTGTGCTTACATCAAGCGCAAACGATTTTGACTATGATAATGATGAGGACTTTTTCCAGCGAAAACGAACGGAAATCATGCTTATGGTTATAGACGAGGAGAGCAAAGAGCTTGAATTGAAAACCATCTGTGTTTTGAGATCTAAGATTGACTGTGCAGAGCAGGCCAGCAGAAAAGTTTTTATTTTGTGGGGAGTGGGATGCAGTTTCCATCTTGCTCTGCAGGTATACAAAGAAGAAGAGGAAGGTAAAGGGTCCACTTTACAACTCAAATTCATCAAAGTAAAAGAAAAGTTGGACCTACCTATCAACACTGTATCCATGGTCAGAAAATTAAAAGATGGCTTCAAGTTATTGGTCGATCCTTTCTTTGGCGTCTACTTGGTCAGTATTGGCTTTGATGATAGTATTAAAGGCATGCATGAGATTTTCGAATGGAGCATGATCACCTCTATCGACGTCTACTCCGAGGATATGTTTGTGGTGGGAGACATTATGGGGAACATTTTTTTGCTCAATATGGACTATACCCAGGATGAGACTCCGAGCTGTGAATTGCTCACATACTTCAATTCCTCACACAGCGCAGTCGGATGCATTGTATGCTATCCGGAAAATGCTGGAAAAGATAAGGACTCTATACTCAAGGTGTGTACTGTGGGGACTTCCGATGGGGCCATTTTCAGTATTTCCGTTTTTGAAAAAAGTGATGATCCCAAGTTTCTGAAGGCATTGAAAGCGCAGAATAGAAGAGTGCTGAACAAGAGCAGGATTAACTTCGAACAGGTAGCAAAGAAGGTAGCTGCAGAGAAAGTAGATCTTAGAACAGTGGATCCATTCAAGGCATATTCGGACTCTCTGCCATTGCAGCAGGACAAGTATATAAAAGTATCGTTGGCTTCAGATAATGAAGTCGATCAAGTGGATTTAGTCCCTGTAGTGTTCAATTGATTCACTGAAGATGAAGCAAAAAAGTAATGGACGAGTTGGGAGTTGAACCCAAGACCTTTCGCATGCTAAGCGAACGCGCTACCAACTACGCCACACGCCCCGTTTTTGGGGAATGGTCCCTAGCAGGATCGAACTGCTGATCTTGGCGTTATTAGCACCACGCCTTAACCAACTGGGCCAAGGGACCATTTCTTGAAATCCACCTTCTTCACTATACTATAGTCTCCTACAACCCTATCACGTGATCAAATTGCTTTTTATAATTATCTAGTTCTTCTCTTCTTTTTTGGTAGTCTGATATTAAACCAATTTCACTAGCTCAACCTGAAAATACCGCTTATCTAATTTGATGCTCTACAAATGGCCCATCTCACCATCCACGTATCACCCTATACAGGCCTAATCCTCTGCACCCGTGCACCACAACTTGGTCCTCACGCCCTTTTTTTTTCTCCCCTTCTCACCACCGCCACGCGTCGGGCTGCGACGTAATCGCCGTGGCCTCTCACTGGGGGCAGGCCGGCCGGCTGGGCGACAACATCGCACAGAGCGGAAAAGCCAAAAAAGAGAATATAGCCAAAATAAGAAGAAGTGCCTTGTGGCTCCAGTAGATGACAGTCTTCTCTGGGGTTACCGCAGGCGCTTCCTTCTGTCTGAGAGGTTGTACAGCTTGCCCACACGTTTCCAGACATAACAGAAACGTCCCTGACTGGAGAAGCTTCTGCACAGTGCATTCTTGTTTGTGTTGATTGTCTTTTTCGCCCGGCATATTAAAAAATACCATTTCTTTCATTTGAGCTTTTGATAAAAAAAGTGAATCTATTTCAGTGTTTTTTTGTTCTTGGAAATCACAAGGGCAAAAAGGAAATACCGATTTCTGATATATCACAGCATCCACGCAC
Organism: Pichia sp. NRRL YB-4149; assembly: GCA_030556025.1. Classification (NCBI taxonomy): domain Eukaryota; kingdom Fungi; phylum Ascomycota; class Pichiomycetes; order Pichiales; family Pichiaceae; genus Pichia; species Pichia sp. NRRL YB-4149. Next base: position 59,158 of record JANIWA010000040.1, on the reverse strand, counting down.
GCATTCTCTGACAGTACATTGCTGAAATATCGGTAATAAACAGATAACAGCAAGAAAAAGAAACAAAATAAGAAAGAAGGAGAGAAAAGAGAAAAAAAGATAACACCAGACATGAGTACAACATCTATCAAACAGTACGGTGTGACGCCTCCAATATCCACCGAGGGCCCTACCAAGGCCGAAATAACGTTGAACGATTCAATGATCGAAGAATTGCGGAACCAGAAGTCCTTCGAGTCCGAGGTCGAAACGGAGAAAAGAAGGAAAGTGTTGGCCATCTTGCAACAGTTGACGCAAACATTTGTGTACACGGTTTCGAGAACAAAGAACATGAGTGAGGGCATGGCAAAGGACGCCGGTGGCAAGATTTTCACCTTTGGATCGTACAGATTGGGTGTCTATGGTCCCGGTTCGGATATTGATACTTTGGTGGTTGTGCCTAAACATGTAACGAGAGAAGACTTCTTCACGGTGTTCTACGATCTGCTCAAAAAGAGACCGGAGCTGCAAAAGATCCAACCTGTTCCTGATGCCTTTGTTCCAATCATCAAAACTATATTTGACGGCGTCGATATCGATTTGATCTGTGGTAGGTTGGACATACCGCAGGTCCCATTGAACTTGACCCTAGAAGACAACAACTTATTGAGGAACATAGACGACAAGGATTTGAGAGCTTTGAACGGTACGAGAGTGACCGACCAGATCTTGCAGTTGGTTCCACAGAAGACGGTGTTTAGGCACGCTCTTCGAACCATCAAACTTTGGGCCCAGAGAAGGGCGATTTATGCTAATATGTTTGGATTCCCAGGTGGTGTTGCCTGGGCAATGCTAGTTGCTAGAATTTGTCAGTTGTACCCGAATGCCGTCGGCGCTGTGATTGTGTCCAAGTTTTTCCATATCTACCTCCAATGGAAGTGGCCCCAACCTGTCCTATTGAAACCTATAGAAGATGGTCCATTACCTGTAAGAATCTGGAATCCTAAATTATATGGACAGGATAAAGGCCACAGGATGCCTGTCATCACGCCTGCATACCCTTCCATGTGTGCAACCCATAACATCACTGCTTCCACCCAGAAGATCATTATGCAAGAAATGAAAAGAGCATTAGGCATCATGAACGAGATCCAGGGCGGCAAGAAGACGTGGAACGATCTGTTTGTCAAGCACGACTACTTCTACCGCTACAAGTACTACTTGACTGTGATTACATCTACAAGGGGTAAGTACGAGGACCATATCAAATGGTGCGGTATGGTTGAATCCAAGTTGAGATTGCTTGTTTTGAAGATTGAAAACATAGTGGGCATTGTGTTAGCCCATCCCTACGTGAAACCTTTCATGATCTCTTACATCTGTGACAGCGAGGAACAGGTATCGATAATAACTCAATTGTACGGCACTCTTGATGGCGAGAAGTATGCCAAGGAAAACCTCAAGGAAGTGAAGATCGATGAAGACACAGACGTTCTCAAGTTGGAAGAAGATGTCAGAAACGGAGGGAAGCACCTTGTGCACCTGATGAAGCTCTATATAGGGTTGGAGCTCGACCTCAAGGGCAAGGAGAAGAAGATGAACATACAGGTGCCATGCACGGAGTTCGACCAGATATGTAAGAACTGGATCTTCTATAAGAAGGAGGTGTTTTCGTTGAGCATCAAGTATGTCAAACTCTGGGATTTGCCGAACGACGTCTACGACGAGAACGAGAGCAGGCCCAGCAAGACCAAAAAGAGAAAAACAGATAAGAACGGCAATATAAGCAAAAAGATCAAGATGGTGGAGAGCGGCAGTGACAGCGTGAGCTCCACTCCGAACAGCTCCGCCGGCGGGTTGGCTGCAGCATCCTCGACCTTCACCTCCGGCCTCAGCAACGATGTCGCCCCACAGGGCGAGAAGGCTGCAGGCGCAGCTGTGTCGATGTCCAGTTGACGAGCTGTGCACGATCAGCAAGCCGGGGGCCCTTACTATATAGAAGAACGTGTAATTATAACCATAATCATCATAATCATCATAATCATCATAATCATTATAATCGTCGTAACCGTCCCGATGCGGGCAGACAAAACAGAGTGAAACGGTTTTGCCGGTGGAAGCGCGAGAGCGACGCGTCGATCTGGCTGGTCAGGCGGGTTCTGCTCTGCTCCGCTGTATGCCCGGGGAGGTGAGCTTTTCTAGCTGTTTGACTGTCAGAGGAGGGACTCACAGGACGGAGCTGGGGAATTGGCTGGTCCCCGCATAAGGAACAAGAAAGACAAGGACATTACGGTGCAGCGACAGACCCGAGATGCACTCATTGAAATCAAAGCTGTTAGGTATGTGCCCGTCCCGCTCCTGCGTCCAATGGGGGAGCAATGGGTGTTGATCACCTTCCGATGATATGAGGCGATCGGAAATAGACGATTTAAGCCGATACTCGAGATGACGATGCTCACTGCGATTTCCCGTCGTGTAATTGACAACAGCTACTAACACATAATTCTTTTCTTCCGTTCTCGTTTTCTCTTTCTGTTTTTTGGCAGGCAGAGCAGAAAAGCCTATCCATGCACTATCCAGTCATAATTCGTCTAAATCTTCCGAGATGGCAGATTCGTCCGTCAACGTGGAGGATATCGACGAGGTCGACGACCAGGGGCAGTCGATTCTCATGGGGATTATTTCCCAGTTGAGACCGGGCTGCGATTTGTCGAGAATTACGTTGCCGACGTTTATCCTCGAGAGAAAGTCTATGCTCGAAAGAGTCACTAACCAACTCCAACAGCCGGATATCCTTATCGAGGCCAGCAACACAAAGGACCCTAAGCAGAGATTCTTGTTAGTCGTCAAGTGGTATTTATCGTGCTGGCACATTGCTCCAAAGGCCGTCAAAAAGCCTCTTAATCCTATTTTGGGCGAATATTTCACATGCTACTGGGACTTGCCAGATGGCACCCAGGCATATTATGTGGCAGAACAGACATCTCACCACCCTCCAAAATCTTCGTACTTCTACATCATTCCTGAACACGGCATCAGGATCGACGGTCTGGTGGAACCTAAATCGAGATTCTTGGGTAACTCCACTGCGGCTATCATGGATGGTTTGACCAAATTGACGTTGTTGAACGTGATTGACGAAAAGACGGGTAAGCCTGAAGTCTACACGTTGTCACAACCAAACATATACGCAAGGGGAATCCTCTTTGGAGGGTTGAAGCTCGAAATGGGTGATCATCTGCTCATTAAGGTCTCAACATCCAACATCTTTGCAGACATAGAATTCAAAACTAAGGGTTTCATCTCCGGAACTTATAACGTTATTCAGGGTATCGTCGAGGATGATGGCGAAAAGTTCTATGAGATCACAGGTAAATGGAACGAGGTCATGGAAGTTAAGGACTTGAAGACAAGGAAGACATCGGTGTTCTTCGACTGTTTCAAAGCCAAGCCATTGAAACCAAAGGTTAGAGACATATCTGAACAAGGTGAGTTTGAAAGTAGAAGATTGTGGCTCAAGGTGACTGATGCTTTGGCTGAAAGAAACCACACAGTGGCAACCGACGAAAAGTTCAAGGTCGAGGAAAGCCAAAGAGAAGCTGCGAAGAAGAGAATCGAGGACGGCGTAGAATTTCAGCCAAAACTATTCAGAAAGTTGACAATAGAGGAAACTGCAGAATTTGGTAATGAGCACTTAGAATTCATCATCTACAAAGACCACGCGTTGAGAAACGACAGTGTAAAACATGACATTCAGAAAATGAAAGAACACATTTTTGAGATTGCTCCATTCCTTCCTGGGCAAAAATTCAACGATAGGTTTGAAATTCCAGCTTACGAAAAAGTGAAGGAGCACGCATAATCACCCAACTCAGGTTCTTTCCTATTGTTTGACACATTCTAGGCTGAATGGTTTACTATACATTTATAATTCTGACTCTTTTTCTTCTTCCTATTTTATTCTTTACTTTCTTTCTTGTTCCCCAATTTCATTCAAATTCCCAGCTTAAATCTTTCATCTACACTTCCCTCTCCACCCTCAACTTTTTTCTTCTAAGCGCTTTTATCATGCACATTCTCATACATCCCCGTTCAAGTTTACCTCTATTTTTCATTTTCCCAGTTAGTTTCCGCATTTGTATAATCAAGGTATAAATGTATTTACAACTTTTATGTTCAGCAAACTCATGACAAGGACATCAGTGCATATCCATCGCAATTGCGGTTTCCCATACTTTCTTCATATTCAAAGAAAGGGAAAAGTCTTCACGCAGTGAAAGACTATTCATGAGATTGACTTTTCTCCCCGTGTTGCAATCGTATATGCATCTCTCCTTTGTATTGATCTCAACGTTGTTTTGCATTTCAAAATTTTTGAAAGTTGTCAAAAATTTAGAATCAAGATCATCACATCCATCCAACTCCGAATTCACTCTGTATGCCGCAAGCATGCCACCGTAACATCCGCCTTCGATTGAAAAATCTTTGATCTTCTCATATAATTTGTCGATGAGCGATTCATTGTCACCGATGTCTTCCTCTACCTCACTAACATTCTCAACTTTGGAGTACCGCTTCCACTCTTTTCTGTAATACGCCAACTCAGATTGCTTCATATCAATAATTGCGCTACAGAGGACCATCCATAAACTGAAATCTTCGGGATTCTGTAGTGTATAGGTTATAAGTTCATTGTAAATCTTTTCTTTGAACATCAGTAAATTCAGTTTTGACAATAGGAAACGTAAACAGTTGCACGCATAATAATTCCGAGGGTGTTGTTCGAGAGACCGTAAGCAGGTTTTTACAGCGAAGGAAAATAGGTGCTCCTTGCTCCCTCCATTAATCCATTCATCCATATAAATGGGTTTGGTTCCATCAATGCTATCCAAAAGAAGATCATACAGCCATACATGAAGCATTTTGAAATAGGTCCATAAAAGGGATGATTTATTGGTTTTTTCGTAATTGCAAGTCAGATAACTTGCAACGAGAAAATAAGTCTCGTACAAACTTTCTTTATTGAAATTAAGATGCTCCAAAACATCAAGATTCATTCTCAACGCTGTGCTATCAAGTGAAGTCGCAAAGAGTAGTCCAAACGTTGCTATACGAACGTCCTCAAAATTTTCTGAATCATTAATGAATTGGAATTCTTTTCGTTTGTATATAAATTGGTAAGACTCAAGAAAGATGTATTTGAAAAGTGTTTTGCAGAGAACAATCTCATGTGTGTGGATCGACATATCATTAATAGAGACCATGTTGGCACCATTTTCTGACATCATGGTATTGAGCTCCTCATATCCAGCTAAGACATTATCCGGTAATATCTGGATACGTTTCTGGGCAAGCCTATCTTTTTTTAGAATGTTTGTCACAAGCTCTTTGGTGAATTCCAAATTTAGCTTTATTCCAGAATGTACCTCTGTTCCAAGTGTTGTCATTTTAGCTGCACGATAATTGACGCTAAGTTAAAAGGATCAATGCATTTCGAGGCCTAGATGTATGCATGCCAGAACCACCATTGAAGATTCAGAACATCATCAACTTTTTCAAAATCATGATACCCGCGTGAGGCTAGTGATCCGTTTGAGAAATGTTCGCAATTCTTTATCTATTCGTTTATCTTTACGCATTAACCCTTATGTAAATGAGAAACCAATGTCCAATATAACAATAGCAGGTGTTTCTAATCCATGGACGGCAGAAAATGCTCCTGTTGCTAAATGTACGTTATCAATCAGTCTTTTTTTTCAAGTATTTTACGGAGTTAATACTAACCGATTTGTCACAATCGTACAGCAATAGAAGGGTATGTTCTAATAATGACCAACCTTCATCCCGAAACATCAGAAGATCATATCTTTGATATCTTTGAAGAGTACTGTCGTGTTGTAAATCTACATTTGATCTAGATAAGCATACGGGATACGTGAAAGGGTACGCTTTTATTGAGTTTCAAAATGTGGAAAATGCTAATGAGATTATGACACTACATAAGGAACAGAAGTTTGAAATTCTTGGAAAAACAATTGAGCTAGATTATGCATTTGTGGAGAATCCTCACAGGAGTGATCTAGAGAGATTGAAAACCAGGAGACTTGTCTCGAGGGAAGTGAAGAAAGATAGACTGGAGGGATCCAATTCGAGGGATAGGAGCCCCACACGTAGTTAGCCTGTATAGGAAGCGTTACTTTTCTTACTATTAGGATTTTTATTATTAGGAAATATATTTATATGAAACTTTATACACAGTAAGACGATACTATAAACCGAGTCGATCGATCAGTCTTCCATTTCTGAAGGTTTCAACAAACCTCCGACTTTACTAGCCTTTTCCATGGCTAATCTATGCTTCTCCAATAACTCCGCCTCTTTATCTTCAGCAAACAGATAATCCGTTGGATCTCCACCGAATTCTTTGATCTGGACTAGGAAATCTCTTAAGATACCCGTGAACTTAGCCTCATTATCGAAACCACTAAATAGGACCTGTAAAAAGTTTAAAACTTGCTCCTTTTGCAACTGGTTAAAAGCATTCATCAACATGTTACCCAAGTATTCTTTCAAGAATAGAGCGTTTGGTGTTCCAGCCGGTGCGGCATCAGGTGGATATATGGTTTCGTTTATTTTCTGTTTCACAACCAATTCCAACATCTTGGCCAACAACTTGGTTTGAAGTTTGAACCCAGCTTTATGGTCTGAATCCGTTAAAACAAAAAAGACATCACTTATTATTGGGAAGTAATAGTGTCTGTAGAAGCCGATTGCAAACTGATTTTCAGGGCCCAATTTCTCTATGTTCAGAAGCAGTTCATAGCACAAAGTCAAACCTGAGTTTTCAACATCTCTGTTGTTGTGCTTGAAGGCCCATAGAATGGCATCAATGAAAGACTGGAAAGACTCTGGAGGGAATTGCAATAACGCATTGAAGCCTTTTAGATCGATTTCCCTCAAAAGTTTATAGAACTCGACCCTGTGCTCTGGATATTCTGTGAAATCTTTATTGATCATACTTAGAGTGCACTCGAAGACGTTTGCCAAAATGAGGACAATTTCATTAGGGATCATTGGACCCACTTTTTCGACTAAAGTGGACAAGCAGTTCAAGACTTCGGCATCTCTTGCATCTGGAACGTTTGTTTTGTAATCTTCGAGAATTGCAGCCAACAAATTAGGAACCAAGTCTCTGACTATCTCGTGGCCGTTATCTGCCTTGGATATGTAGGTTTCCAATAAGACGAGGATTTCCTTTTTGATTGTTCTCCAACCTCTAACTTTTGGTGTTTTCGTGGCAATCAAACCATCCGTGGAGACGGCAGAAGAAATTAACGAGCTGACAGCCTTGTACAACGATAACATGTCGACGTAGATGAGACCTAACTGAGAGTAGAAGCTAGGGCCAAGAGGGGTACAAACTGAGACGTTTGTCTTGATGATATTGGCAATGATTTTCACGATTTCTGGATTCGACAACAATTGAGGATCTTCACCTGCCTGGGAGACTACTGTCGACCAAGCGATGTTTGGTAATTTCATCAAATCTGCCAAAAGTTTTTCTCTGATTGGGGTAGAGTTTTGTGCTGAGATGATTGTACCACAGGCTTCATAGAAAGTGTGGACTTGTTGAGGTTGCAAGTCTGAGGTTGTTTCCTGGATATTTTCGATTATTTCTTCAATGAAAGGTTTGGTTTCTCCAGATTGCTGGATCACAAAATGTCTTTTACATTTTTGGGTGATTTTGATGAAGGTGTCACATGCCATGTCTTGAACACCTTCGTGGGTTTCATGCATGAATTCGAATAATTTATTGATAACTGTTTTTAGGAATTTCCAATGTGCCCTCAAGAACCTTGGATACTGGCCGACGATGTACATTATATTGGAGGCGACAACGGCTTTGTTGTCCTTTCCTCTCTTCATTTCTGTCAAAGCCAAGAGATCCTTGATGACCAACACAAGAAATCTTTTCTCCCTTTCTTCATCCATCGAACCCGAGATGGAGCCAATGGCCCAACATAGGGTGTTGATGTTGTGCCAAGACCATTCTGAACCGTCTATTTGGGAGGCCAATTTGGCCGACATGATCGATTCTGTGTCGTTGACGTCCAAATGGGTCAAGTAGACGAGGACTTCTCTCATTGATTTGTACAACTGGATGGTGTCACTTTCTTTGACAAACTCTCTGACAATTTCACCTTCGTCGTTTTCGACAATGAGGACCTCTTCTGGTCTGACCATGTTTTCGATCATGACGACTCTCAATCTTGATAAAATTTCGGAGTAGATGTCTTTACGGAGATTCCTATTGCGCAGCAGTTCTGGGTTTGGTGCGCCACCTCTTGCACTGTATTGCAATTGCATCAAGGCAGAGGCGTTTTGGACAGGCAAGTTTTGAATTTCCAAGTATAGGCCGCTCACCATCTTTGTCCAATAGTCGAGGCAAGTTTTAAACAACTCTCTTTCTTCAATTCTGGACAAGCTGATCAGGTATTTGTGGGCAGCCAAGAGGAGGTCTCTCAACTGCAGATCCTGTTCGAGAGGAGTCAAATGGTTTGATAGGAAGGTGACGAGGAACATAGCCATGTCTTGCATGAACTCCTGGTCGGAGGAGGAGGCGTACTTGTATGTTTTCTTGAGGTCGAGTTCGATGGGGATGATTTTCAGGATGCTCTGCATGGCGAGCCCAAACATGTTGACGAAGCGGGAGTCGTACTGTGGGGCAATCAACTGGGAGACTTCTGTCAAACACTTGATGGTGATGCTCTTGAAGGAGTCGACGGGCAAGAATTTTGTCGTGAGGAGAGGGAGCAACTCTGTTTCGAAGTTGTAGCCTGCTGGGATCCAGTGGATGTATTTCAAGAGGCAGTTTAGGGTGGCGATGATGAGGGAGTTTTTGTTGGCCTTGTCCAAAACCTCGAAGCAGAGCTGGAAGATCTGTTGGAACTCGTTGCTCATGCTGGTCTTGAGGTTTTTCGCCTTGGCCTGGGTCATCTGGTCCGCGGAGAAGTCGATGATTTCTTCGGACAGGAGCTTGAGGATGATCATGTTGTTTTCGCAGACGTTAAACCCGGCCTTACTGGACTGGACGATCTCAGGTATGAAGTCAGGCCAGTTTTGGGGCCAGTCCTGCTTGACGATCTGCACGAGGGTGAGGTCGCACTTGTTGATGAGGGCTCTCTGGTGCTGGAACTGGTCGTCGTTGTCGCACATGGAGATGATCATCGAGGCGACGAAGTTCCTAATGCCGAGTCTCTGGTCGTCAGGCAAGACTTTCCACTTGGTCTTGATGAGGTTGTTGAGGATCGACAAGCCGATGTACTTTGTTTCTGTGTCTCTGGCGAACTGCAAGATCTTGTCGGCACGCGTCCATGCGTCCGGGTGGTCCTGGAACTTGGTGAGAATGACCTGGGCCTGTTTCTGGTCCTCTCCCTTGCCACGGTAGAAGGTTTCCACCACGGTGTCCAAGGCGGCGATGTCCAAGTCCCTGGAGAAGTCTAAAATCGAGTCCATGCTTGCAGGGGGGCGGGGTGTGAGGTGGTTGATGGATCTAGTCGGTGTGGTGTGCTATATGTGCATACAAGGGGCCCGTCCAAAGAGGGGGTAGGGTTGGTTTGACTGAGAATCTGAGAGTGAGAATCTGAGAATGTGTGTGATAATTTTTATCTAACTATAAACAGCGGTGAGAAGGGGGAGGAGGCGGAGCGGAGGACGACGACGACGAAAGAAAGACCAGAGCCGAGAGAGCGTGTCTGTGCTGCCTATCTGCCTGCTGTCTGTGTTAGTTAGAACCGGTCGGCACCACTCACCGCCTAACCTGGAACCGATTCATCCCTACACACAGACATACACATACACATACATACACAATGCATACTGCTCCTGCCAACACGAAACGGGAAACTCACCCTCACACACACAGAGAGAGAGAGAGAGAAAGAGAGGACCGCACGCACAGGTGCACGGGTGTGCCGACGGGTTCACGTAGACCCGCCGAAAAGCTGGTTGCTCTGTCTGACGAGCCTCTCGCGGCGGCGGGCCGCCTTGCTCACCCTGCCGGGTTTTCCCCCCGGAGAGTTCCCGCCGGCGGCGGCGGGGTCGTCGGTGAGACTCCGCCCGAGCTTCGAGTCGAGGCCGTCGACGCGGCGGCGCTCGGCGGCGGCACGCTCGCAAAACTCGGCGGCGCCCAGCTGGCCCAGGGCGGCCTCGTCGAGACACCAGCGGCCGAGCCGCCCGTGCTGGAACTCCTTGACAAGCTCGAGGGCGCATCCGACGTAGTTCGTGCGGAGCAGTCCGTCGGTGCGGCGGCGATGGCGATTGCCCGTCAGGCGGCCCACGCCGTCGAGCAGCTCGTAGACGTCGTTGGTCGGGTGCGCCACGTACCGGCGGTAGCCGCTGCCCGTGGCGTCGGCGAGATTCATCATGTAGAGGAGGTAGTCGGCGGCGATGACCGGGTCGACGCCGGCGCCGGCGGGGTCGGCGTCGGCAGAGACGGTACCGGCGAGGTAGAGCGAGAGCATTGTGGGCACGCTGGCGACCTGTGGGAGCAGCACACCGGGCGTATCGTAGAGAAGCATCTCCGGCTGGGTGGAGATGCGGATGATCTCAGAGGTGTTTCTCGTGACGCCGGCGTGGTCGCCCGTGCGGGCGACCTTACGGGCGACCTTACGGGACCCGGCGGGGGCCCCGCCGGGGCCCCCGGCCTCGAGGCCCTGCCTGCGCAAGGCGTTCACGAGCGTGGACTTGCCCACGTTGGGCATGCCTGCGACGACAAGACGTAGTCCGAGCGGCGGGGGCGGCAGCATCGAGCGGTGCTTGGCCCGGAGTGCCCGGAGGACGTGTTCAACGTCGCCGCGACGGCGGCAGTCGATGGCAAGCCACTTCTCGTTGCGGGCGTCGTGCCAGCGTTGGAGGAGCTTGTTGGAGAGCGGACTCATGTCTTTCTTGGTGTACACGATGAGACGGTCCTTGCCCTTGAAGACTTTGTCGAGGAGCACGTTTGCCGTGGCGAAGGGCGCCCGGGCGTCGCGGAGCTCGACGACGAGGTTGATCTGCGGGGCAAGCTGCGCCATGCGGTGCAGTGCCTTTGTCTGGTGGCCCTTGAGCTGGGCGAGACCGACGCGGTAGTCGGGGAAGCTGAGTCTCGGGTGGAAAGCAGAGGCAGTGGTAGCTGCGGCGGTCGTCGGCGCAGCTGTCTTCGACAGCGCCGACACCACCTCTTTCTTGACTGCGTTGGCGGACATCGTTGGTTGTAGAAAGGCCGGCGAAGAGATCGGCAGAAGAAGGAGAGTGGGTAACATGAATTTTCCATTTCCATTTTCGTAGATATTTCCGTTTATCGTTTCCTCGCCATTTTTGAAATTTTTTTACCCGTCTTTTTCACCCCCTTCGTCCCTCCCCCGCCCATCTTCGGTACTTCTGCACTGAACAAAAACCACCTCCTCCACCGCAACAATGCCACTCGTCATTTTCTGCGGGTTCCCCTCGTCGGGCAAATCCACCTGGGCACACAGACTCGCCGAGCAGTTGGAGGCGAAGATCGGCTCGCTCGGTCCAGGCGAAGAAGGCGCCAACATGAAGGTCACCCTCCACTCGGACGACTCGCTGGGCATCCGCCGCGAGATGTACAGGGAGTCCGCAACAGAGAAGGCCGCCAGGGCGGCACAGATGTCCGCTGTGAAAAGGGACATCTCCCGCAACAACATCGTCATACTCGACACCATGTCCTACAACAAGGGCTTCCGCTACCAGCTCTTCTGCGAGGTCAAGTCCGCGTGCACCTCCAACTGCCTCATCCAGGTCATCTGTCCTACAACCCGCTGCTTCGAACTCAACAAGCAACGTCCTGACGCCGACGCCTGGAAGGATGATCTCCTGGGCCAGATGATTGCCCGTTTCGAGGAACCCGACGGCTCCAAGCGCTGGGACTCCCCGCTCGTCTCTCTCGCCTACGACGACCCGCAGCTCCCCTTCGACACCCTCTGGGACATCATCGCCCTCCGCAAGACCGCCAAGCCGAACCTTGCCACCGTGCTCAAGCCCGCCGTCGGCGCAAACTACCTCCAGCAGCTCGACCGCCTCACCAACCAGGTTGTCTCCGACATCGTCGGCTACCAGCAGATCGACTCTTTCGGCACACTCCGCATCCGCAATACCGACGGCGCAGACTGCTTCGTCGAGCTCCCAGACCTCCAGACCTCCACCGCCACCCTCCAGCGTATCAAGCGCAACTTCCTCAACCTCAACCGCGTCCGCAGCGTCGACCCGGACCGCATCATCCCGCTCTTTGTTGAGTACCTCAACAGCCACCTCAACTCCGACGACAGCACCCTCTAGCATTCTGTGTACTTCCCCCCTCTCCTCAACCCCGTAGCCAGCATCAGACCCCCTAGCCGTTGCCCTTGCCGTCCCCGTCCCCGTCCCCGTCCCCGTCCCGTCGGCGTTTCGTCTTGTCTCGTTCCCTCCCGGCCGCGCCAATCTCGGGCCTTACTCCCCCCGCCGCAGAAAAAGACAGGCCGCAAAAGTCTGCTTATTCTATCTGGCCTGCCCTCCCTGATACAGAGGAGCCACGGAGGCCCGCAGAAGCAGGAAGACGACGGAGCTCAGCTCAGCTCAGCGTAGTACAGCACTGCAAAAACACCTCTTCAGGCCCAGCATCACCACCGCCACCCTACCATCGCCACCAGACAGAGCACCTCGATACCTGTCCAGGACACACCACCGCACCGTTCACTGCATCGTATCGCCACCCCCCCTCGTCATCCGGCACACACGACAGTACACACTTACACCACACTTTTGCACGCCTTTGCACACAAACACCCACACCCACACGCACCTCTGCCGACCCGTGCACGGCTCTCCTCCTTTCTTCTACATCTTTTCGTCCCATCACGTCATCCACGAGTGAAGGGCAGCAGAGACAGTCAGACAGACACAGACTGCACTCGAGCCACACAGAAAGCTCTACAGAGTGAAAGAGTGAGAGAGACAACAGACGCTAGAAGGACACGACAACAGCATCAGCATAAGCATCAGCAGCATCAGCAGCATCAGCAGCAGCAGCATTTGCAGACTCCAGTAGACGGAAGAGTTTTCAGCAGCAACAAGAGGACAAAGATCGCCATAAGCATCCAGCCACCCCTTATCCAACCTCATCCGTTTGTCTTCTTATGCGAAGACCATCCTAAAGCGCTTTTCTTTTGCTTGAAAAACCTCAAATGAATATACAAAATTCATCAGCTAATAACATCGATAGTCCCAATACAGTTGCAAATACTGATCTACAAAGTACAAGAGATAAGGCACCTCTCCAACAGAACCAAGATAACACTAACTCCTACAACCAACCAACTCTAAACGCAAATACAAGCAGGAGAAACAGGCTTCAGGCGATAACCAAGACTTCTCCGCCAGTTCAGCAGAAGAGACACAGCTCTCAGTCGTCAATTAATAATCAATCGAACAAAAGAAGCGCCTACTTCCCTCTCGCTTCCTCAGCTTCAAATCTCTATTATATTCCGAACCAGCACATACAGAGTCCAGTACCATACAAACAACCATTACAACACCAACCACAACTACAACCACAACCACAACCACAACCACAATCACAACTACAGCTACAGCCCCAACAACAGGAATTCCATACGAACCCTGTAATTGCCTCCCAATATCCATTCTTAGCTCCCTACCAAAACCAGCTGAACTCTTTTAAGCCTACCTACTATAGGCACAGCAATACTCCAACGATTGCAACCACTTCGACAAATAACTTCACAAACAACGGAACTTCGAATAACTTAAATTTCACTCCAACCTCTCAACTGACTCCAAAGCTACACTACCAGATACTCCAATCTTCCTTCAAGAAGACTTCCAACTCAGCATCAAATTTGGACATAACAGCAAAAAGCAAGTTTTTGCCTAGATCTATTCCTGCAGATTTGAGTTTAGAGTATCCTGTCGACCAAGACCAAATTAATTACTACTCGAAAAATTATAAGACACAGCAAAGCCCAAACTTTTCAACACCTTATCAGAAAACCTCCAACTCCCCAGAATCGATAGATCACAGGATGTCTTCACAATATAACCAGAGCAAAAATCAAAGTAATACCCCACCGCAATACGACCCTACATCCAGTCAAACACAACCGAAACAGCAGGTACCTGCTCCACAACAACAACAACAGCAGTCTCAGATGATCATGTCAGAAGAGGAACAGCTGCTCATATCAAACCTCCAAGAAACTTATAAATCCATTCTTAAACTTGAAGTCGAAACTCAACAGGGCTGTGCCGATGTGAACCAGAAGCTTCTAGAAAATAATGTTGGATCCGAGTTGAACAACGAGCTCTGGATCGTGTACAAACATGTCATTCAACTACTAGATAACTACTATGACTTCCTTTTATATGCCCTATCGCCGGCATCAACTAAAACAGGTAGACCTCTTGTATCCAATTATAGGATTTTGAAAAGAATGTGGGTCTACGGCGTGGTTGCTTTCTTGGAGGTCCTCAAAAATGTTGTTGCCATTTTTGTGGAACATGAGGTTTGTGCATGCTTTGTTTCCTACTCCTTCAATATAATAAGTTGCCTAACAGACCCTGAACTTGGAATAGAGTGCTGGTGGGCTGAAAAACTCGGTGACTTGAGCAGAATGGCCATTGCGCTCTATCCTGCAAGGTATATGGATTGGAAAACATCCTCCATCTATTGGTATGAGGAGGCCATAAAGACTCAATTTGGCCACGGTAAAATATACTACCACATGTGCTCAGTGGAAAATGACAACTTGGAAGCTTTGATGCTCATTGGTAAAGGCGTCAATTGCAAGGATCCATTTGTTCCAACTCAGCAGTATCTAAGGATGATTGTCGATAACGTGTGTTCCCAGAGAAATATGCTAACAGCAGTTGAAATGGCCATGATTGACTTTGTCAAAATTCACAAGATTCTTCTTCTACCAACCTATAGTATGAATCAAGAGATGATCAACATTGTGTCACATTATTCTTCAAATTTTGGCGTCGATAACACAAATATTGACTTTTTCCAGATAAGGCCGGATTGTACAACCTCTGATATAAACGACAAGGTGACATTCTGGTTCCAGAAAGGTGCCAATTTTGCCTTGTCTAACATATATCATTTGATGGGATTTGGACTGAGCTCTAATCCTTTTGCCAAGCTCTTTGACCTTCCAGATGCTTTGAAAGAAAGGAAGGACAAGAAAGATAGAAGAGAGAAAAGGAGACGATCTAGAAGCGACTCTGCAAGCATAATGAGTTCGGGGATCCCATCGATTGATCCCAACGATCCTGAATTTCTCACCAACTCTTCTGCTTCAAATCTCAATGAAAAATACTGGTTCTTACTTTTGGAACACATCAACAAGGGTGTCATTGAATTGTCGATGAAAATGTTAAAACAATACCTATCAGGTCCAGTGCAGACTTCAACTCCACATGCAATTGTATGGTTGTACTTCCTAGTGAGTGTATGCCAATCAGTCAAACTGTATCCATCCTCCAAGCCAATGTTTGTCAAGCTACTGCAGGCAATCTTCCCATGGAAAGTGCTAGTGCTTTATCTTAATGACATACTCTGCATTGTGAGATCAGTTCCTGAATTGAGATCGAGATATAAGATGTTACTCTCGAGAATATCATCTAGCAACAATAGTAGAGAGCTTTTCGATTACTTTGGAGAGGACGAGACGCTATGGGAGGTATGGAAGTGTTGGGGGTCTCTCTGGTTTGATAGAATCTGTTCCAAGGGAGACTACTCCACTGTTTTTGAGACTGGCATCAAGAGTAACATCTTCGACACCCCATTGTCTGGCGCAATCTACAACTCTCATGAGGATGGAGAGCGTTACATTAGAATACTGCTTCTAGGTGGGTACATCTGCAATTGCTTCCCTGAGTTAGGATTGAAGAAGTCTGAAAACATTTTCAAATTCGAGTTCAAATCCGACGCAGTTGCAATCAGCTCCAACAACTCTACATACTTCACATACTTCATCAGAGACTCGAGATTGCAGCCTTTGCTCAAGTTTTCAGGCTACGTGGAAACGAGCAACGAGAACACTAAGAGGGGCACCCTTAGAGAAGAAGGTAACGTTTCTACATTCGACAGGTCAGACGACCTCGACGTGCCTGCTATCGTCGATCAATCTATCAGCAAGGAGAAGAATGGTGCCGACTCTGTGAGTCCCGACACCAACGGAGAAGACGAGGACGACGACGAGGAAGAGAATGACGATGCCGAGACCAATACGAACACTACCACTACAACCAACACTACGAACACCAACAAACATTCTGTGAACATTCTCAACTCTATGAACCATGCTGTCAGCAGCAACAATCACAGTGTCAACAGCATTGACTTGGCCAGGTGGACTGGCGAGAATGACTCTCCGAAGTTGCCAATGTGGGACCACAACTCGTACGGGTTCATGACGGACTTCATCAACAACCAGTATCCGGCCGTGTTAGCGCACCGGTCATCACTGGAGTTGCTCTCGTTTGGACAGAACCAGGAGGACAACGAGTACGAGGAGGATTCCGAGGAGGATTTCGATGAGAACGAGAACAGCGACGATCAGTATCAGGGCACCGACCAGTACGAGGTGACGTCCGAGGGCGGATCTGTTAGTGCGAAGGCGCCTCTGTCGAGAAACCTGGGCACCTCTTCCGATGCCGGTGTCGACAAGCTCTCCTCAATCAAGCCTGTGGTGATCAAGGGCGACCTTGGGGACCACATGGATACGTCAATCACGTTCATCTCGCTGGACACAAATGTCTGGTTGAAACACTGCGGCAAGATCTTCAAGTGTGTGCGTTCGAGGATCTTCAAGCTGGCGATCCCATTGACCGTCTTCCAGGAGCTCCGGTCGTTGCGGAAGTCAAACGACAGTCTGGTTGCCGAGAGCGCCACGCGGGCCGTCATCATTGCCCGCCAGCTGTATGCGGAGAACGTAGCACTTGCCATCCGTGCCGACGGCACGACGGCGTCGCACATCAACGAGACCCGGGAGTTCGAGCAGAACGAGAACTGGCGCTTGAACTCCGACGAGTTGATCCTGCAGAGCGTGAAGCTCAACGACGCGTTCGGCAAGAGCCTGTGCTTGGGCTACGGTTACTCCGTTGGCGAGCTGCCCAAGCTGCCCATCTTCGAGGAGCCCGGCCGCATCGCCGGCGTCTACAACGGCGCTTACCGTGGCGGCTACGCCATCTCCCACTTCCCAACGTCCCGCAACCCGACCGCCACCGTCGGACTCGACGACAACCGCAACAGCCGTAGCGGCAGCGGCAGCGGCGGCGGCGACGCCTCTGCAACAGCTACCGCCCCCGCAACGAGTGCCACCACGAGCACCACAGGCAAGGCCGACGGCACCCGTGGTGAGAGCCTCCGCCCGCTATTCGTGGCGTCCAAACACACCATGTTGAGCAAGGCCGATGCCGCCGAGTTCCGCTACAACATCATCATCACAGACGACCACGACATGTGTTTGCGGGCAGAGTCCATTGGGCTAAAGCACCTGCGCAGCTCCGAGTGGTTCAAAGTTGTCGACAAGATCTCCTTCGGCCGCTGCTTCGACTAGGCCTCTTACTGTATAGTCAACTGTATAACACCCTCAACCCCGTTATCACCACCCCCGGCCCGTGCGCCCTTTCCTCTTTCGAGTATTCTCTCCCGCCCCGATGAAAACCGTTGCAGCTCGGGCGTGCTCGCTTGGAAAGAAGTTGCCCGATCGGGCACGGGGGTGCTTATCTCTGCGATGGGGTATGTCGTCGAAGTCGTGTCAAGGGGCCCATATAAGAGGACGTGTGTCTGTCCCGTGGTGGGAGCAGAAATGTGTCACAATGTCGAGTGGGAAAGCCTGTAGGGGAGGTTTTCTTTGCTGCAAGCATCGTATCGCACGCGGAAACTATGACCGTCGGTATACAGACACTCTACCCACAGCCTCTGAGAAGCAACGGCCTCATTGAGACGTACAAGGACCACTGTCCGGACTACAAGGTGCCGGCCAGCACCATCGAGAGCGAGGCGGCTGCGCTTGTGGCGAAGATCGAGGCTATGCCGGGATTCGACCCGGAGCTCAAGTTCGACGCAGCAAAGCACATCATCTTCGACCAGGAGAGCTACAAGACGACGAAGACGTTCACGCTCGACGAGCTCAACATAGACAAGACGCACATCACGCCAATCAACAGCTTCGGTGCTGCCTTCCCCTTCAAGCTGCTCTCGCAGGAGGCGGTGAACATGCTCATCTGGGAGGCGTTGCGCAAGGAGGTTATCGAGCAACACGGGAGAATGCCAAACCTGGCCAAGGACAACACAAGACTCGACTTCCATATAGGCGGTCACTTCAAGCAGTCGCCCTTTACTACCGCATTGGCAAAGAGCGACGAGCTTGCCGAGATTGTGTCTAACTTCGTCGGCCACAAGATGCAGCCTGTCTGGGAGACAGACCTCGTCCAGCTCAATGTGTCACTTGCCAGCAACGACCCGCAGGAGCAGCTGGAGAACTTCCCTCAATCGCAACAGGAGATCGACGCCATCTTGGCCAAGCAGGACGCCAGCGATGGGCAGGACATTCCTTCCTCGTTGGGTGTCCACTATGATTCGATCTCGGTCCCGCTCGTGATCATGTTGGACCTTCCAGACGAGGCCCAGGGTGGCCAGACGACAATAATAACGGGCAACGAGACCGTCACGAGAGTGCCAGACCCTCCGATCGGCTCCGGTACGCTGATCCAGGGCCGCGTCCTGAGACACTTGGCTTCCAAGCCGGTCACCAACCACAACAGAATTAGCTTTGTCATCAGCTATGCCACCGGTGTCGAGGGCGAGTTGGACAACTGCGTCACCACGTCTTTGAAGCCCTCCGTGCTCCCTAAGAACGAATACCACAAGTTCTACCGGGACTGGGTGGAGTTCAAGTTCAAGAAGCTCGAGGCCCACCTCCGCATGGTCAGAGAGGGTGTCGTCGAGGACTACGACGCAGGCAAGGGCTTCGATCAGGAGCAGTTTGTCGGCAAGTGTCTCGACATCGAGAAATACTTTCGGGGCATCTGGGAGGAGATGGAGTGTGTCGAAAACAAGCCTTATCCTCCTCCACACTTCAACACCCCGTACAGCGAGCTTTGATAGTTCCTATTCTACTCCCGCTACTGCTTTTCCCTGTCTATCCACACGTCTATTTATATTTCTGTACACCTCCTTTTCCTTTTCCTTTTCCTGACACCCCTCTCCTGTTTATTGCTGTCTCCACCCCTTAATTGAACAACGACCCGCTGCTACATTGCTGGAAAAGAAGGCTCGCCGCCTGCTGCGCCGGAAAAGAAGAAGACGGGCCTTTTCTCTCTGCTGGACTCGTGGTCTTTGCCTACAGAGCCGCCTCCCGTCTCAGCGGTTGCTCTCTCTGCAACCATGCCGGGCGAACAGGAAGCAGCAACAAACATCGACCAGGATCTCCAGCAGTCGAGGCTTGGGAAATACCGCAACCCGCAGCTCCAGCAGGACGTGAAGCGGTGGATCATGTCGATTGTGCCGGAGGAGGTCGACAGAGACGAGTTTGAAAGGACGGACCTTCTCGACAGCCTTCGGGACGGCCGCTTGTTATGTGCACTCGTGAACCGCACGTTCGGTGCCTCGACAATCAAGTACAAGCCGAGCAAGATGGCGTTCATCCAGATGGAGAACATCGAGAAGTTCCTCAACTTCTGCAAAGCTCAGGGGGTTGCGCAGGACGAGTTGTTTCAGACTGTCGACCTCTATGAGGAGAAGGATCCCTACCAAGTGGTGATTGCATTGCAATCGTTCTCGAGGATGCTCAGTGACAAGCTCCCGGGGCAGTACCCGCTGATGGGGCCCAGCATTTCCAAGCGGCACGAGCGTCCGAAGGTGCCAGCTAAGCCGAAACACCTTGTAATGGGCCAGGGCGGCGTGCCCTGGAGCTCTATCGAGTACGGGTACATGAACGGGAGCAACCAGACGACGGAGGGCGTTGTCTTCGGTGCCCGGAGGGACATTGTCAATAAGCGTTAGTTTTCGTAATCGGGCATCAGTCATATATAGTCTACAAAGAAGGTCTTGTTGAGCGAGATCACGTTCGGGAGGACGTTGTCCAGCCTGAACTGTGTGTCGATGGCGTGCTGCTCCAGCGAAAAGTCGGCGAAGCACACGAGGTTGATCTCGGAACCAAGCTGTTTGAGCACGTGGAAGACACTCTCCTCCTTGCTCGTCTCGAGGATGCGGCTCTTAAGGGAGTCCTCTAGCTCGAAGTAGCCCTCCACGTCCGCCGGCGTCACCCCCGGGTAGAGCACCAGCACCATGTTTGGGTACAGCCGGAGGTAGTCCTGGAGATCGATGCCGTCCTCGTTCTCCACGTTGTACTGTCCGATCTGCTGCAACACCGTCTTCGACACGACTAGCGAGATCGACACGTCTGTCCGCTGCTTTGGCCTCAACCGGTTGCTGCTCAGCGCCTTCGTCACATCGTTGTCGTTGTCGACGCCCGCCGTTACGGGTCTAGAGCCCGTCCAGCTGCCGCTGAGATACTCGTACGTCCCGTACGCCAGCCCAGCCAATGCAACCGCCCCCGCAACCAGCCGCAACGTCGAGTTGTTGCTCCTCCCGCCTCTGCTCTGTGTGCCTTTCTGCGCCATTGTTGTCTCTATCTCGTCTAGCACTCTGTTCTGTAGCTTCAGCCTCTGAATCTTCTGCACCCTCTCAATTCTTGGGCAATCGTTAACAGCCACCTAACGCAGATGCCAATGCTTTTCTCTGCCTGCCTGCTGCCTGCGGCCCGCCGTCTGGGCAGTGCCCGTCTTTCCTGCCGTGGCATTGTCCTGTGCCCGACAGGATCTATCGGTCCCCCCCTTCCCCACTCTTCGTCACCCAACAGCGTTGTCCCATTCCGTATGGCCAGAACGGCTTCGCGCCGCTGGGACGGCCAGAAAAGAGACAATTGGGCTCCGAGCATGAATGCTGGCCATTACGCCCGTTTCGGGAAGTTCACCACTAACCGGTTTGCAGAGCAACAATCGACAATGGGGCCCTCCGCAGGATACCGTCATTGCGTTAGGATAGGCTCCTGCCTGATACCTATCTTTTAGAAATACTATGCTGCTGCTGTGGAATTGCTCTGCACAGAAAACTTTTTTCACACAAGCCGCCATTGAGACCCTTTTCACCAGCTACCACGGCCCGTCATGGACGTAAACGTGTATAACCAGCCCATGGGCTGCTCCAACGGCGGATCCAAAGCCCAGAAGGATATATAATTATTTATCTGCCCGGTTTTGTCTGTCTGGGTGTCGGTCTGCCCATCCTTCATCCCCTTCCCGACTGGCTCTCCTCTGGGAATTTTGTGCTGTTTGTTCTGTTTGCTCCCTCTTTAATCTTTCTTTCCACGAACATCTCTCGTTGAACCTTTGAGCCGTTGAGAAAACATCTCTGCTCCCCCCCTCTCCAAGATGAAAATCTCCGGTATAGTCCTGCTGCTCTCGACGCTGCTCTCCGGAATCTCTGCCAGCCACCAGTGGTACCACTACAACAACGACTATTACGCTTATACAGGATGCATATCTGCCCTGGATAAGGCCGCAACCTTCTGCAAGAAGGGTAAGATCAATAAGTGCCTCTGCTCGAACGAAAATGCATTAGGCTCCCTTTTGTACTGCGGCTACAAGAGAACCCATGCTGGCGACACAGGCATCAACAGGGAGATCTCCAAGGCGTGTAGCGAATACGGCGTCACAAACCTCACAGACTCCTACTATGATGACGTCTACGCACAGACTATCAAGTCCATCGTCGACATCAGCAACAACACCAGCTTCAACAAGACAAAGGTCATCAACTATCCGATCACCAGTAAGAAGCTCGAGCAGACCGCTTACGATTACTACATTGCCACGAGAAACAGAAGAGGTAACATCAAGACCTCGCATTATCTTGGCATAGCCTTTGTGGCCGCCTCAGTGCTTATCATGCTTGTCAGCGGTATCGTCAACTGGTCGATGAGACTCTCCAAAGGTGTTTCCACCTCTGTCGACACCGCGTTCACGAGAAAGTTCAGAAAGTTCTTCAATATGGCCATCTTCCGTAACCACTTGCACCCAACTATCCTTGGTTTCAATCCGGACGTCGTGGAGATGTTCTGGATATTTATGATGTTCCTCTACTCGATCTTGAGTTGCTGCATTATTGGCCACCAGTGGTACGAAAACGACCCCTCCTTCACCTCCTACCAGGCTGGTACCTCCAGATACTGGGGGGATAGATCTTGTATCCTCTTCTCCTACCAGCTGCCACTCCTATTTTTGTTCCCAGGCCGTAATAATTTCTTCCAATGGGTCACTAGATGGAAGTACTCTAGATTTGTTGCTTACCACAAGTGGCTTGGAAGAATTATCATGCTGGAGGTGTTGATCCATTCTTTTGCCATGTCCTCCCAGACCTATGCCTTGCAAAAATGGAGCAGATTTCACGCCGACTGGTACATCTACGGTATTGTCTCCACCATATGTGGCTGTCTTGCATGCACTGTTGCCATCTACGCCTTTAGAAAGCACTGGTACGAGATCTTCCTCGGCGCTCACGTTACCCTCGTTGTCATGTTCTTGTGGACCGGCTGGAAGCATGCCAGAAGTCAGTTGTACGAACAGTTCTACTGGACTTGTTGTGCCATCTGGGTCTTTGACAGAGTTGTCCGTCTCTGCAGAATCGCAATGAACGGTGTCCAGACTGCTACTATCGAACTTTTTCCGGGCGACGATGCCACTATCAAGGTCCACGTTAAGAAGTCCAAGCTTTACAAGAAGTTTGCTCCTGGCTCCCACGCCTTTGTCTCTTTCCTATCGAAAAACACCTTCTGGCAAAACCATCCATTCACAGCATACGAGTCCGTCACCGACCCAGACAGTATCGTTTTCTGCTGCCGAGTCAAGAAGGGCGTCACCAAGACCATTGCGAATAAATTCAAGGGAGCTGGTGTGCAATCGATGCAGATGAAGGTCTTACTGGAAGGGTTTTACGGCGAGCAGTCCTACTACCAGCAATATGATAAATCAGTGTTTATTACAGGTAATACTGGTATCGTTGGTCCATTTGCACATGTAAAGAAACTGGCCTCCAAATCGGCCTCAGCGGACTCTGCCACAAGACAGGTGGAGCTCTATTGGGGTATTAGATCCTACGACGCGTTGAGGTGGTTTGGTCAAGAGCTGCTCAGCTTGAAAGGCACCAGCGTCGTGCCTAAGGTGTACATCTCCCAGCCTGAGAAGAGTGCAGTCAACACATCCACTGACAGCACCGATTCCGATCATAAGTCCGAGGAGGATGAAGCTATCGCATACACCGACAAGAGGCTCAACCCAGAAGTGTCCGACGTAGACTTACAAGAAGTTTTGGAGTTTGTCGAGATTTTCCACGGCAGAATGCCTGTCACCGGGATCATCGAGCACGAGCTGAAGGAGTACACTGGCAGCGTTGCAATCGGTGCATGTGCACACACGCAGGTTGTTGACACCGTCAGAGTGGAAATTGCAAAGAGATTGCCAACCTGCGAGAAGAGAGTCGACTACTTCGAGGAGATGCAAACATGGTAAATGATAGTGACAATGATAGCAACATCTTGTCTCTCACATCAAAGCTTACAATTTATTCATTTTATACCTTAGTTGCAGTATAGAGCCTTTTATTCTTTTATTTTTAAGTTCTACAATGTATCTAGTAAATAGTAGTTTCTTTTTGCTGTCCACTTAGTCGTCATTACTATCATTATCATTAATTTCTTATAAACCGATTAAATAATTATATATGCAATTTGTGTGTAGGAAAGTGTGTAGGCCCCTGGGACCTCGTGTGGATTGTGAAAGTGTGTCTTTGCTTGCTATGCGTGTTGTGTCTGCTTTGTTCCGGGTTTTGTAGTTGTGTTTGGTTGTGTTTTTGGGAGTCTATTCTTTTTTTTTTTCATTTTACTTAAACCAGGTAATTGATTGCATCAGCAATATCATCATCTGTAACTTCTTTTTGTACACCATGTGCCCTTGGTTTCGGAGGCAAGCCTTTGGTACGATCCTTGACGTCTTGAGCTATTAAGTTACCTCTCTTCTCTTGGTCTTTCTCTAGCACCTCAAACAATCCCTTGAAGTTACCTGCACCAAAACCGTTATGGTTGCAGCGCTGGATAATTTCAAAGAAGAATGAAGGCCTCTCAAAGATAGGCTTGGTAAACAACTGGAGCAAATAGCCCTTTTCGTCGAAATCGACCAAGATACCCAACTTTTTGACAGATTTCAAGGTCTCTTTGATTTTTGGGTGCTTTGAGCTCTTCAACCTCTTCTCGAGGTTTTCGTAGTACTCGTCCGGGACTTCAATAAACTGTGCACCCATCTCCCTCATTTTTTTGATTGTGTCGATGATGTTATCGACACGGATGGCAATATGCTGGATGCCCGGACCGCAGTTGAACTCGATGAACTCCTCGATCTGCGACTTCTTAAGTCCGATGGCGGGCTCGTTGACGGGCATCTTGATCTTTTCGTTCTCAGAGCTCATCACAGTCGACTTCAACGCTGAGTACTGGGTGTGGATCTGGTTCTCATCGACGGACCAGAAGACGTGGAAGTTGAAGTTGTCCTTATAGAACTCGCATGTCTTGAGCATCTGGTTCCAATCCTCGTTCTGGACACAGTGGTCGATCGCCGCCATGTCCACTTTGAGACCCGGTGCTGCAGCAGACTCATCCTCCACGATTTTGAAATTTGGTAGAAAGGAGTCGTACTCGCTCCTGTCGATCAAAGTGTGCACAGTGTCGTTGATTCCTTGGATGGTGATGGTCTTGATCGTGCCGTGCTCGTCGCTGACGGTATTGGGGCCGTCGATAATCAAATGGGAGTGATTTTTCTCCGCCAAACGCCTCACAATCAAGTCGATGTTCTCCGTCTGGAAGGCGACGTCCTTGACGCTGTCGCCGTGCGTGGCGATGTGCTTGTGGATGTTATCGATCATCTGGTCCTTGGGCTGTTTGTGCAAGGGCCGGATGGCCCCCAGCAAGACAAAGTGCACATTGCCGTTCTTCACGACCGTGGCAGAGATGTCCTTCGAGCCTGTTTCCAAGCCCCGGTACGCGTACAATGAGAAACCGAACGTGCGGCACAAGTAGTTTGCTACCAGTTTTGGAGAGCTCACGTAGAACACTACGTGGTCAAAGTCCTTACAGATCGGGGTGACTTCGCCGTCGGCGACGGCGGCGGGGGAGATTTCGATTGTCATCTGACTTGGTTACTAAACGGCAGAAAGCAAAGCTGGGAACACGCTGACACCAACGCCCTTTCTCAAGACACCCACTGCAGAGAAACAAGCAGGGACAGCAGCAGGGCGTGGGAGCCAAAGATCAACACCCTCCACCCTGTCCCCAGGACTGCCGCATTCGGCAACAAAAGACCGCCCCAAACATGCTCCCCTAGGCCCATAAGGCCCCTAAGGCCCCTAAGGCCCACAGGCCTCATCGCTCGCCCCGCCCGCCGCATCCGGCCGCATTTGGCAGCCGGACCCAACAAAACGCGTGCGGCGGGAACACACAGGCCAGTGGGGCCCGGAGGCCGTTGAGGGCATCACTGCCGTCGAGGGGCTTCTCTGCCGACGACGTGTGGCAGACCCGTGGTGCCCGATGGATGGGTGCCGACAGCAGGATATGCCAGCAGGATCTGTCACCGGGCAGACGAGATACAAGAGGACAGCTAGGTGCCCCCGTTGCCCATGGTTGCTCTGCGGCTCGGACAGAGACCAGGCTTCGGAGATGGAGATGCCTTACGTTTTTTTTTTCGAGCTGACACATTGTCAGCTCTAACAAAGACGGCTCTTCTGTGTGCTTTGGGGGCATCTCTGCCAGCTTGCTTCCCGGTTCTTGTCTGGTCGTTGCCTTATGCTACATCTACAGCTCCAGCTGAATACCGCCCCAAACCGCCAATCGTAGAGACACGGCACCCGTGGCCCCCTGGTTGGGGCATGGGCGAACCTCCACGGTTCTCCTCCGCTTCCCCACCCTGTGATTTTCTCCGGCCACCAAACGAGTGTGACAGAAAACCTGTCCGAGGGGGAAAGAAAGGAGGAGACCCCGGGCCTGCTTTTTCTGTCGGAGACCCTTTCCACTCCTCATGTCACTGCCTCCCCTGCGTGGCCCTCTCCATGGCCACCCCCACCTCCCCGTGCAAACCAGGCACCTAGCTATTTAAAGGAAACGGCATCGGCCCCCCCAAACAGCCGTTGGGTTCCTCAGCCGGCCTGCCTGGTTTATTTTTCCTGTTTCCGCCTTTTTCTCGGTTTTTTCCGTTCTTTGTTGACACCAACATTTTTCGCTTGCAGTCTCCGGAAGCCAAAAAAAACACAGAGACATATTCAATTGTCTTTTTTCTCCTGCGACTGTTCGTTTATTCCACCTCCCGATTGTTCGTTCCACTATTCAATTTGCATACACCTCCCACACGGCAATTTTTTTCCCCTGCTCTCCAGACCTCGAAAAGAAAGTGGGTACACGTCGAAATCAGTATATAATTCAGCAGAGTCAGTTTTCTCGCCCGTCTTTGCTGCGGTCTCTGTTGGTTCGTTAGCATTGCTGTCTTCGTTCTCCCCTCAAGACACCGTTTCTCTATCACAGCAAGCACAAGCACAAGCACAAGCACAAGCACAAGCATCCACATCAAGATGAGTGCCATCACAAATTTGATCAAACTGGAAACCAACAATGCGGCCGACGGTACCGGTATCGTCAAGTTGGTGGACCTTACCAAGCAGCTGTTGCATTTGAGCAGCACCAAGGACATCCCACAGACATTGATCAGCTACGTTCAGGACCAGCAGCAGTCCCAGTTCGGCTCCTACCCAGACCACAAGGACGTGGCGCCCAGCGCAGTCTTCTTGGCCATCTTCGTCATCATCGCCATAGCCCACGGCTCCTTGTTCACCATCAACTACATGAGGGGACACCGTTTCTGGCTTTCCTTTGCCTTTTGCTTCTACGCAACTCTCAGATGGTTGGGTTTCGCGTTGAGAATTGTCTGGGCGAAGGACATCCTCAGGTTGCACGTTGGTATTGCGTCCGAGGTGTTGATTGTCTTGCCAATCGTCTTCCTTGCCTCTTTCAACCTTGTCCTAGCACAAAGAATCTTCACATGGAGACACCCGGTGTTTGGTAACAACAAGTACTTCTGGTACCTCATGTTGTTGCTCTACTCCGTTGTCATTGCTGTCGTCGTAATGACCATCATTGCCGGTGTCATCCCATACCTCTACTTCCTCTCCAGATCCCACTACGATATGTGCCGTAACGTGGTCAAGGTCACATCCATCTTGATTACCCTCTATTCGTTGGTCTCTATGGCCTTTGTTGCGTTCACATACATCCTTCCCGTCAACCAGGTCAACAAAGACGCCCTAGTGTACCAGCCATTCTGGATCAAGTCCTTCTCTCCATTCTACTTCCCAAAGAAGAACGCTGCCCAAGAAGGTGAGTCCGTTTTTGCTGAAAGATACAGAAACGACCCAAGAACCCCAATGAGAACCATTGTTGGAGGTGGTATGGAAATCATTGACAACGAAGATAAGAATGAAGCTGAAGAATTGAGAGAATATGAGGCCGTTGGTGAACAGAAGTTCTCCTTAAAGCATAATGTTTCCGTTTGCATCATCCTGATCACCTCCGTATTTGTTTTTATCGGCTCCTTGTTCAGATGTATTGCCTGTTTCATGGACATGGTTTTCTTGAACCAAAGTTGGATCTACGACCCTGTCGTCATGTACGTCTTATGGGGTGCCCTTGAGACCGTCTGCAATATCCTTTACCTCGGTGGAAGAGTCGACTTGAGATTCTACAGACCCGATGGACTGTCCAAGGCACACAGAGAGCTGTACAATTCAAACTCGCCAGTTACAGTAACCGCTGAGCCCGAGGGCAAGGAATTGGGCGACTCAACCAACCTCTCTAGCCGTCAAAGCTCCGAAACAAGAGTTTGATTCCCCTGATTGACCGCTTAATTGGTAAGCTCCCCATCACTCTTTCCCTACCCCCAATGAACAACATAACAACAAAACTCTTTTCTCCCAATATTTCTCAGGCCTGACATCCGTTCACGCTATTATGCTTAACACACTTTTAATACCTTTTTATCACCTCTAATACTTTTTAATCTTAATCTTATGTTCGTATATGATCTGTTAAACTCTCCTACTCATATCTGATGCCAATTTTCTTTTTCGTTTGTGTATTATCATCTACTCAGTAAAGCTACTTTAGTCATGTAACCCAACCCCCTACCATCATAATCACGTGTGCTCTCTCTTGTGCGGGAACGGTTTGATCTATGCTAGATCTATTTTCACATCCGAGCCACCCTTGTTGTCGTTTTCACCTCCATTGACATGTTTTCTCTCGACAACCTGTTGTGGTAACAGCACAATTCTATCTCCTTATAGGATATGACAGAGGCGCAATTGTTTATCACGACTTTCAACTGCGGAAAGAAGACCCCCACCAGCGCAGAGTTCACCAAACATTTAGAAGAGAAATTACCCGAGGATGTCTCCAATCTTTATGTGTTTGGCTTCCAGGAGATATCTTCCATCTTGGATGCCACAGATGCCAACGTGGTAAATAAGAAACTTATACGGATAGCAGACAACTTGATAACATGCTTGAAGAACAAATATGAAATGCAATCTTTTGCTGTCGTCTCCATTACTCATTTTGGGGCTGTCGGTCTGATCATTATTTCACCGTTCATCTCCAAAATCAACAAGATGCACACATCCCTAGGATACCCTGTCGGAACATTATATACAAATCTTAAGGGTGGTATTGGTGTCAGACTTTCATACGAATCAGCCGAGTTTACTTTTGTGTGCATGCACCTCAATGCGGGAGAAAAGGTTCAACACATGCTTCGAAGAAATCAGGATCTGTACAACATTTTGAGCAGACTGGCATTTGACGATGGCTGGTGTGTTTTAAAGCCAAACAATCATTGCTTCATATTTGGAGATCTAAATTATCGTGCAACCGGCGGATTTGGTTTGGCGCCGAAGAGAACTTTTGAAGTAGAGGAAAGTGAGAGAGATGAAGCAGGCAGAAGAGATTCAGATTTTCTCCTCAAGCTGGAAAACGATGAGTTGACTCTTTTGAGAAAAGGCGGTTTGATATTACAAGATTTTGAAGAACCTGAAATACATTTTAAACCGAGCTACAAATACCACATCGGAACGAAAAATTATAACAAAAAGAGAATACCCTCCTTTTGTGATCGGATTTTGTTCCTCGGATACCCTGAATCTTCGAAAACGCCCAGATATGAAGTGGTTAAGTATGACACAATATCTAAATGCCTTATTTCCGACCATATCCCTGTTTACCTGATTGTCAATCTGGCCCTCACTCCACCCGAGAGAAATATTAACGATGCTGGCTATTTGATCGACAGATCAACCCAACTGAACGAATTCGGTAAAAGTTATAAAATATCAGGATATGGTCGCTACATCCTGCGGGTGTCATCTATTACAACATTTTTACTTGGAACACTTCTCTATCTTTCAGTCACAAACAGGGGTAGGATAGCGAGTCTTGGATTTTTAATTTTGGTTTACACGGTATTGAGATGGAAAGAACTTTTATAGGTTGATAAAAAACGATTTACGTAGGATTGATGATAAGAAAGAAAAGATAATACTCAGATCTATATACACTCCTACTCTCCACGCAAATAATAGTGCAGGACAAGGGAATGAAAAAGAAGTAAAAAAAAAAGACACAAACACAGAAATTATTTAGAACTGTATTTAGTCTTCCCTAAATCGAAGGGCAAGTATCTATACTTAATCATATGTTGGATTTGTCTTCTCATGGTTACCAAGAAAAGGATGAAAAAGTAGGCCACTAAAATTGGCCAGAAGACTGGAACGTCAAACACCGAAAAAAACGAGCAGAACAAGGCAATGATTGTAGAAACCGTAGTCTTTAACCAGAATCTGAACTCAGGTAGCCTCCTAATGAACGGTTTAAACTCTTCGTCATTCTCGTCCATCTTACCTGTACCGGCTTCAACGGAGTCGTTCTGAATGTCCTGCTCAATGGATGGATCGAATTTTGGCGTTAAGAACTTCAAAAACATGTTCAACAGGAAAATTGCCCATGCATAGCAGACAATATACCAACCTTCCACAACAAGTATACGTGCCATGAATATGAGAATAATAACATATGCTGCAATCCATCTGGAAATGATATGTGGTGTAATGTAGTCGAGGAATTTCCGGTACGAGACCTCGGCCCTGTGTCTATACACGTCAAACTGTGACGCCGTTGTCTGATCCTCGTCAAAGTCCATGGTTCACACTGTCTTCTGTCTTCTTCAATGGATATCTTTCTCTCAAAGTGATCAGAAAACCTCCCTGTGTCCTCCCTCGGTCGGCAACCTTTTCTTCCAATGATCTGCTGGCCGTCAACAAAATTGGCGTCCCCCCCCCCACGCGGTTCTGCAACATGATTTTGACGGTTCTCCTAGCCACTTCCGGAGCCTCCCTCCTCCTGCCGGGAGACAGAAACAGTTTCGGCGTAACGCTGTGGACAATGGGCTTCACCTGTCATGATATATGCTCCATTTGCAGAGGTGTATGCTGGCTCCTGCTACGCAGCAGTCTCGACACAGACTGTGTTGAGCCCACTCCAGATATATAATGAATCTCGCTACGGAGCTCTTAACAACCTTGATTATAGAAACGATATTGGTGTTTTCCCTCGACAAGCGCATTCTGCTTCAGTGAATACACTTTCATTAGACAGTATATATAATAGGTTTCTGCTATCTGGGTCATCCGATTCTTCTATCAAGCTATGGGACTTGCAATCAGCATGCATGGATGAAATAGACCCCCAGCGAAAATTCAAACCCTCTGTGACGTTGCCGAGGCAGAGCGTGCATACCTTCGGCGTAACGAAGGTGAAATGGTGGCCCGATAACGGTATGTGGCTTTCTTCATCCTACGATTTTAAACTTAACCTCTACGACTCGGAAACAATGGGCATGGTTCATTCTTTCAAGCTGGGATCCCGGATACTTGATTTTGATTTCCATCCTCTTGGCGACATATCAACGGTAGTATGCTGTTTAGATGGTGGTGTTGGTGGGTTGAAACTTGTGGACTTACGTACACTATCCGATACACAGAACCTCGGAGGTGGGGGAGTCTCGATGGGCGGCGTGGGATATATGTCTAGTTGCTGCTGGTCTCCTGCGAGCCCCTACCTATGCATTGGTGGAGGACTCGAAGGCTCATGCTATGGATGGGATATTAGGAGCTCCAACAAGTTTTTGCTTGAGCTCGATGTCAATTTAACAGCTGCAAGCTACAAAAGGAAACAGACAAACAAACGAAAAAGAGACCTAAAGTTCAAGTGCAAGGCTCACCACGGCTCAATCAACTCACTCCTTTTCAATGCATCTGGAACAGACTTGCTGACGTTAGGAAACGATGAGAAACTCCGAATATGGGACATGTGCTCATTTGGCAAACCTGTGAACAAAGCAGTGAATTTTGGGCCTTTGATCAGGAACAAAGCTAGACAGCACATTGAAATGTGTCTTAGTCCTGCTCCAGAAACGGAATTGTCGTTTCTCTGGGTGCCTTCGGACAACGGAGAGGTGCTAGTGTATCGGGTTGAGGATGGCAGTTTGGTGGCACGATTAAATAAGGCTACAGATCGGCTTGGCCAAAATCGCTCCTACTCCATTGTATGCGGAGGTCACAACAAGATCAGATACTTTTCCGGATGCAAGGACGGCAGCATCAGTATCTGGGGTCATGACGACCTGAAGCAGAAGCTACAGCAGATCACCCCTGTGCCGTTCGACAACGGGGTCGATCCTGTCGAGCCCGAGTAATACCAATGTATAGTAGCAAAACGTATAAAATTGATTGGATTGAGAAAAAGCGCCAACTTCGTGATTAATTTTTTTCCACCTTAAGAAACCTGAAGCTTTGAGAAAAAACCACGGTATTTATGCAATTTTCTGCCCTTGATCTTGACTAATAGCGTTTCATACACAAAGATAGACGTGAATAGTGGCTCACAAACTTATTTCAGATGTTCAAGCTACAGGTGCTGATTATCCCACAGAATGCACTCTCCACTGTGGACAGCTCTGGTTGCGGCACCGCCAACACCGGTAGTGACAATGCAACAAATGTCGATAACATTGATAACATCGATAGCAACCTCAACAACTCAAAATCCATTAACAGTGGGAGTCATTCGATTTTCAGAACATACTCTTCCTCCCCTGGACCTGGTTCTGAAAGAGCACTGAACGCGATAAGCACTCCAATCCCCCCTAATCAGTATAGTTTACAGAGATTGCAAAGTTTCAATCCAAACAATAGCTTTGTGACATATCCAAACTCGTTTCTTTCTATGCCTTCGAATCAGTCGAATAATTTCAGAATAAAAAAGTTTTTACATATAACTTATTCAAGCAACCGTTTGGAAACAATTGCTCAGGAGATCAGCCAGAGATTTCTGAAACTATACCCCAATGAGGAGCCTCTACAAATTGTGAATATCCAAGATTTCGAAGAATGCGATTTGGATCCTGATTACACAGCGGAAATGGTCTTTGACAACAGCAATATATGTCGTGTTATCGTTGCCAATGAGTTCAGTGAGTCTGATGATGCATTCATCAACAGCAACGGCAAGCGTCATTTGGCAGGCGATCTCAATAGTGTCATGAAGAAAGTCAGGATACCAAAGCGCAGTCAATTGCATCATGCAGAAAACACATCCCTAACGAATTCATCCATTTGGTCCTCTCATGAGGACTTACAGTCTGCACATTCACATCACTACCCTTCTGGTCATAGCACTCTCTCGTATAATGCAAAAAACAAACCGTTGGGTATGAAACAAGATGCCAGTACATCCGGTCCAAATATTTCACTGGCTATTCCAGATGTGGATGACACAGTAATTCATCCACACAAGAGGGAACATCTAAAAATCGCTTCTCCTATAGTAGCAACCGGTTCACCTACAAGAATTACTTCCGGAATGTTGAACGTTCAATCGCAGCCTGACCTTTCAAAGGTAGATTACGAGGAAGATATTAATGGTTCCATATATATTGAACAAGAAGGAAAACGAGCCAGTGTTTCAACAAAAGAAGATGCAATGAAAAACAGATCTACGAAGACTTCATCTAATTCTTCAGTTGCTAAACTTATTGATGATTCATCGTTCATGAATAATGCTGATATTTCAAGCTCTTCATTGAACGTTTCCACGCAAAATATTGCTGCAAGCGATTTCAAAACCCCAGAGTCTAATAAGACTGGTCTTCTTTCAATGACAACCAAACGTCCTGCTTCTTCTGACCAGCCTACAAATGGCTCCTCTCAAGAGATAGACAACAAAAAACGAAAGATACAAGTTTCCAACCCATCCAGTCCGACAACAATTACAGATAAAGTAGCAGCACGTTTAGATAGACCTATTTTGATTCATCAAGATATTAATCCAGCTGTAGCTCTTCCAGTGAATAACATCAATACTCTAACCGCATCAAACGATACTAAAATTAACAAAAGCACAAGTGATGAAAATGAAAAGTCTAAGGAGAAGATGGCTGTCAAAAAGAAGGCTGCCAAAGGGGATGCGTCAGAAGTGAAAGCTGCAAAGGAGAAGGCCGCAAGAGAAAAAGCTGAGAAATTAGCAAAAGACAAAGCTGCCAAAGAAAAGGCAGCAAAAGAAAAAGCAGAGAAGGTTGCAAGAGACAAGGCAGCCAAAGAGAAGGCAGCAAAAGAAAAAGCAGAGAAGGTTGCAAGAGACAAGGCGGCTAAAGAGAAGGCCGCTAAGGAGAAAGCGGAAAAGATTGCAAAAGAAAAAATAGAGAAAGAAAGGTTAGCTAAAGAAAAGGCTGAAAAGGCAGCAAAAGATAAGTTAGCTAAGGAAAAAGCAGCCAAAGAAAAGGCCGAAAAGATTGCCAGGGATCAAGCAGAGAAAGAGAGACTAGCTAAGGAGAAAGCAGATAAGATTGCTAGAGATAAGGCAGAGAAAGAGAGATTTGCAAAGGAAAAAGCAGAAAAAGCCGTAAAAGAAAAAGCGGAGAAGGAGAAAGTAGCGAAAGAGAAAGTTGAGAGAATCGCAGAAGGGATAGCCGAAAAAGCTGCAAAAGAAAAAGTTGAGAAAGAGGAAGTAGCAAATGAGAAAGACGAAAAAGAGAAACTAGCCAAGGAAAAGGCAGCAGAAGACAAGGTTGAGAAAGAAAAGATAGTTAAAGAGAAGACAGGCAAAGAGGAAAAATGTGCCTCCAAAAGCAGTGAGAATACAGCTAAGGAAACCCCTGATGTAACTGCAGCCAGACTAGTAGGTGCCGACACTACACAGAAAAGGTCTAGGAGAGCTACGAAGAATAGTGACGTAATTGTGATTGATGCTACTCCAGAAGCAGATCAGGGCGCTAGGATTTTGAAGAAACCTTCCAATGCAGTGGCGGTTGATGTAGATAGCGACAACATTCTCACAGACACAGAAGATGATGAAGACATTAACAAAATCAGAACTTTAACCAGGGATGATACTCCGGAGGATGAAAAATTGAACCATCCTGCAAAAGCGGTAAAGGTAACGAAACTTTTGGTAACCCCAGCCGAGTCAAGATTGCCAAAAAAATCTACAATTGTACTTGGCAGACCTCAAACCTCCTCTAGCGGTACGTCAGATGATAGCGCATCCACACCATCTGATGCTTCCCTTAATTCGGCCACTGTATCCACGGAAGCTTCTCCTGTCAAAATTAGAAGAGATTCCGTTGTCAACGGTGACCTTTTTTCAGCACAAGCTATTTCCAAGATTATACAAAAAGAAAACGCTAAGATCAATGATAATGCCGCAAGACACGACGAAATTAGTGGGGACATTGACCTGTCTAATATTCTGCCCCAAAAAAACAGAACGGTTAAGCCGGCTTCTGCGAAGGCGGCGACAACAAATAAGTCGTCTGAAACAGGCCCATCGTCAAACACCTTTTCGGATTCAGACTCGTCATCAGACTCGGAATCGGGATCGGGTTCTGGCTCGTCATCAGACTCGTCATCAGACTCAGAATCATCAGACTCTTCATCGGAGGACGAAAGCTCCAAACCTAAGATTGTGCCTGCTCCAAGAATTTCCTCAAAAGCAGCCGTTTCTTTGCAGGAAAAGGTAGAACCCACGAAGAAGACCGCCACTTCTCAGCCGAAAGTGCCACCTTCAAAATCCTCTCAATCTAGTCCTCCGAAACCTGCACCATACGTGAAACCAACCATTCAATCTAAATCTCAAACTTCAGCCCCTGTTGAACTGTCGAAACGCTCTTCATTGCCAAGATTATCTGCCTTTCTGGACAAAAAGCTTCCAGAAGTTAGGATGCAAAAAAAGGCACCTACAGAAACCGAAAGTACTGATTCAGAGACTTCCGACTCTGATTCATCTGGCTCATCTAGCGACTCATCATCCGCATCTGATTCGGATAGTGATTCAGATACTGCTTCAGATTCATCAGATTCGGACTCAAAAGACGGAGATGCGGCAAAGACAAAGTTTATCAATGCCAGAACTGCTAATCAGTTTGTCGCTACCAAAAATTCAAAGAGCAAAACCAAGAAGAACAAAGGGTTTAGTGCCTTGATGAAAGATTCAAAGAAATAAAAATTTCTTCCACTCCATGTAATTTTATATATTCTTTCTTCAATTCTTTTAGCTTAATTATTATTAATATATATTATAACAAACTGCATATCAAAGCAGTAGCAATGGAAATTGCAAAGTATGAACACTACACCCGATGTTGATCTTCAACAAAATCTAAAGCTCTTTCCGCGTTAATATCACTGATCGTGCTGACTTTGTTGTTAAACATGATCCCGTAAAATTTGTCGCTTACCTTCAACATTTCAGGTCTAAATGTTGTACAGATGAACTGAGCATTGCGAGATAGTTTGTGTATCAAGTTGGCAACGGCAGTTCTGTACTGAGCGTCTAGATTTGAGTCAACTTCGTCAAATAAGTAAAAGGGGGCCGGATCACAACTTTGGATTGCCAAAATCAAAGCCAAAGCACAAAGTGACTTTTGCCCGCCTGATAATTGTTCCAATCTTAGTTGCTCATTCTTCTTGGAGTTGAATGAGACCGCAATAGAAATTCCCACGAATGACTCAATCGATTTGCCCTTCTCCTTTGAATTAGGATCATCAATTTCATCACTAGTACTAATATTCTGTTCCTCATTCGTATCTGGATACTGCGATAATGAAATTGGATTTTCTCGTTGCTCCACATTTTTTTTCTGTATGATTAGTCTACCTTTACCAGCAGGCACTAGTTTTTCAAATACTTTAGAAAACCCAATGGAGACTTCCCTAAAGGTTCTTATTATTGCTTCATTTTTACGATTCTGTAAGACCTTGATTAAATGCTCTATGGAATTTTTGGCTTCATTGAGCTCCGTAATACGTTCTTTCAAGGAATCTCTTTGTTTGGCAAACTTGACAAATTGTTCCATTGCTTTTTTGTTGACATGATTATACGACTTTAGCTGCTCATTGACTTGAGTGAGCATCTTTGATAAAGAAGCCGTGGATTGACCGGAATATAGAGTAAGAGTCTCTTCGGGTAGAACGCCCAGCTCACCAATATTCCTCTCTAGTTCATGTCTCCTGTTTCTCAATCTAACTCTTTTCACCAAATTTTTATCAGAAGACTTGCCGTAATCTTCGAACTGTTTAACAAAAGATTCTTGGGCAGTATTGAGTTTTTCTATTTGAGTACTGGTAGAACCAATACTCTCTTTAATGTCTGAAAGATCAATTAACAATTTATTTTCATTATCTTTGATTTCTTTTTTTCTCTCCTGTAATTTCGTCAATCTCTGTTTCAAGTCTTCTAATACGTAGTCTGAATCTGTTTCTATGCCATCGAAACTTTCAAGTTCAGAGTTGATTTGATTGTATCGCGGCACTAAATTCTCATTTATCATAGTAGATATTGAGGAAATTCTCAATTCAATAGGATTTATCTGCTCAGCTGATTCTTGTAATCGTTTTTCAAATAATGGTAGTTCTTCATATATCTCTCTTAACAGGTCCTCATCTTCGACAGAGAATGAATCCTGTGAAAAGGATGCTTTTATTTCATCATTGTAGTTGCTAATTTTTTGCTCTGTTAGTTGTATTGAAGTACGAATAGTTCCCAATTTTTGCTCGATTGAAGAAATATCTTGCTGGTGTTTAGCTATAGAACTTTCAAGTTTTGATACATTTGCAGTAATGTCATTTTTCTTACTTAATTTGCTGTTCAAAGAGTCTTTCAAAGTCGAGGTTTTTTGGTAGTTCGCAGTTATCACAAAATCCTTAGAATTGATTTCTTCTTTCACTGACTGCAAATCTTGCTTTAAACTGAATATTTCAGCTTTGCAAGATCTCAAACTTTTGAGATAGTCGACTTTTGAAGTTTTCATATCTCTGAAACCACCCGTCAAAACACCCTTGTTATCACATCTATCACCGTCAAGAGTGACTGCATTTACACTGTAAACCTCGGACAGTTCATAGCCTTTTTGAATAGAAATGCAAACGACAGTTCTGCCAAATATTTGCTTTACCGCTGGAGCAAGGAATTCATCAAAAGCGATTTTCTTGATAAGTGGGACAGATTCATTCCCGGTTGGAAATTTGAAGTCCTCGTTCTTCAGCCTGTTCAGTGGAATAAACGTGGCCCTGCAGCCCTTTTCTTTCTTCAACTCCTCAATTAAAATACTCGCAGTCTGATCGTTATTGACCACTATATGAAAGAGGGCATTACCACCAATGACATCGACGGCGGTTTTATACTTTTCGGACACATCAATAAGTTCACCAAGATACCCATAGACACCAGACTCAATCGTTGGACCCAGTCTTTTAGCAATAGTTTTCACCGTTTCCAATGCGTTCAATGTCATTCTATCAACCCCACCTCGCAAGGACTGCTCAATAGTGGCTAGATTTTCTTCCTTAGCCAAAATAATGTTGTTCAATTTACTTTCTTTCCTCCATAGCAAACTACGATCGTCAACGAGATTTCTTGCTTCTGATTTTAGTTTCGCAATCTTAGCATTCAATTGGACTATTTCTTCGTCTAACTGTGAGTATTCGCCAACGTTTGATCTTTCATTAGCTGTCCTTTCGAGAAGCCTTTTCTTTTCCAGAAAGATAGCTTCGAGTTCCCGTACTCCTTTTTCTTTTTTTGATAATGACTCTTCAAGAGAAGCAATTTCTTTTTTCAAATGCCTGTCACGTTCTTTCTTGGAAGTATATCTTGAAGTTTGATTTTTTTTCGAAATAATGGACATTTGCTTTTGACGCAGGTCTTTGACTCTAATCTTTATCTCAGCTTCTTTTTCTTTCAACAGCTTTAAATTTGCTTTACTATCGTTGAGCTGCTTTTGCTTTTCTTCTATTTCGAGTTTCAATGCTTTCAACCTCTCCGAAGAAGAAGCACCCGAATGCAGTGAATTAGAAGAAATTTGGGCATCTTGTAGTTGAACATTTAAATTTGATATTTGTTGCAAAACATCCTGGTTTTCTTTGTGATTCAACTCCAAATCGATCTCCACTAATTTTTTCCTTGAACTTAGATCGCTCAAGTCAGATGACAACTGAGCGATCTGTGCCTCTCTTTCTTCTAGTTCGGTTATAAGTGCCTCCGTCTCCTGCGCAGAGCTTGAATAGTTATTGTCTATCGCATCAATCTGATCACTAAGGGTTTTCATTTCTCTATCGTATATGTTGAACTCTAGCATCTTCTTCTTGCTGTTCAATTTCTCATACGCTTTCAAATCTTCTCTTTCGATATCCAATTCATCCAATCTTCTTTCAATGTCGGCCAACATTTCCTTGATCTGATCTTGTTTTTGCCCAGTAATTGCCATTTCCTTCAGAGAGTCTTTCAATTTGTTTTCAAACACCTTGGCACCAGCAACATCTCGTAGTAACTCTAGTCTCTCGGAATCCTTTGCATTTGTAAGTGCCATGACTCTACCTTGAGGAACAATATAGTAAGGGTTGGATTTAGAAAAACCAGAAGCTTCTAACAAGTTCATAATATCTGCTTTTGTTGCGCTCTTGTAATCCAGGGTATAATCGTCCTTTTTCATCCCAATGGTACGTCTGATTGAGACCTCGTCTTTGGTTATAGGGATTCTGCGGTCTGTATTATCGAAAATGATCTCTACAAAGGCGGACATAATGTTGACAGAGCTCTCGTGAATCAACGATTGTCGTTCTTCACGAGACATGTTGTTGTATGCGTCACTCAAGACGAACCTGATGGCCGCAAAGAAGTTGGACTTTCCCGAACCGTTTCTTCCTATGACAACATTGTAGTGAGGGGAGAAATCTTCAATGACGGTTTCGTTCTTGTATGTTTTAAATCCTCTAATAATAACACGCTTGATATACATTGCCGCTTGTGTGTAGAAGGATCTCTCTATTTTACAGGGGGGAGGTATTGGGTCATCTCTAAGAAAGAGAGAAGGTGAATAGATACGCGTTAAAAAGCTGAGCATTCTGTCTCAAATCAGTACCATCGCTACAAAGTAGTTTCGCGTTTGCAAAATACCACTGCTATCGTTTGTTGTCGCTGCGAATCTGCTATGCATTTGTCGTACATGGTCAGGCCATAAAGGAAGGAAAGCCAATCGACATTTCTGAGAGAAGTGTATATATGAAGAGTGGAAGTCCATCAAAAGTGTTAACGGAATCCTCATTGGTCGAATCTGTTCAAGATTTCACTCTGATTTCCTATTGTCAACACCTGTCGAGCTCCCGGTCGCCTCATCTCGTTGGTAGCGCGCTTTATCAGTTCACTTTGCATTTCAGTATACAGTAGTATAATAAGCTTGAGACTTTTCCTTTTTTCTCTGGGGTCACATTTTTGTACAACTCCAAGCTTACCCTTATGTGGATGCTCTAGAAGAACATGCCAATCATGTACTTGAATGCAAAAGGCATATTTGTGTAAGGTTTCACGGAAGCAAATATGACCCATTTCTAAATTAGAAGAACAATTCTTCTACTTGTACATATACCTATGAGCATCACGGCGGACGTAAACCGACCCGTACAGGTCATTCCTCGTTAATCCGCCGTTTACGAGCCATTTCCAAAGTGTTGTCTCCGCCATATGGAAAAACGTGCCGATGAGGCATCTTCTCCGACGGACGCCTACGGATAATGCTTCTGTGGGGAGGAAACGGCTTTCTATGAGATGAACCCTTGAGGAGGTGGATCAGATCCCTTTCGGGCTGCCTCTTAAAATGCTTTTTTTATCATTCTATACAGAGAATAATTCAAAGAAGGGTACAAAAAAAGGGAGTGACGGGTTGGATCTTTATATAAATGCTATTCTTGATTCTATTGTACACTTAAGCACCCTTGTAGTAGGAGGTTGGGTAGAATGG
This sequence comes from Pichia sp. NRRL YB-4149, assembly GCA_030556025.1. Lineage (NCBI taxonomy): Eukaryota > Fungi > Ascomycota > Pichiomycetes > Pichiales > Pichiaceae > Pichia > Pichia sp. NRRL YB-4149. The sequence continues at coordinate 18,622 of JANIWA010000040.1, read as the reverse complement.
CATCTTGGCGACTTCTGCGTCTCTCAATTTGCCTCTGATTTCGACCTTGACCTTGGTTCCGGTCTTGTTGTAAGGCTTGTCGAGGAAAACCTGGGCGACGTTGCCCCCACGGCTTGGGGAAGGAGAGCCAGAGCACACGATACCAATCTGCTTAGTTGGTTCCTCGGCAGAGAAGAGCTTGTTGCCGTGTCTTGGAGACGGGCCCTTGGACACCAAGCCGACTCTCTTGAACTTCACGGACTTGGCATCATTAATCTGGCTGATGATCTTGTCGGCGCCATTGAAGGTGGCGGACTCTGGAGTTCTTCTGGACTTGGATACAAGCCAGTTGAGGGAGGCCTCAATCGGTGTGACGTCGTCGTTCAGTTCATGGCCATAGAGACACATACCAGCCTCCAATCTGAGGGAGTCTCTGGCAGCCAAACCGATCGGCTTGACGATCTGGTCGTATTCGAGGAGAGCGTTGAAGAAGTCGACACCGATCTTGCTGTCTGGGATGGAGATCTCAAAACCGTCTTCACCGGTGTAACCGCCTCTGGCGATGTGGAACTTGGCGTCTGTGCCGAAACCCTTAAGATCGATGAATCTAGAGTTACCGAAGTACAAGTCGCCGAGGGAGGAGTTTGTGAACTTGGAGACAATCTCCTGGGCCTGTGGACCCTGGATGGCAAGAAGGGTACCCTCGAAGTTCTCGTGAGTGATCTTCTTGTCCTGGTCGAACTTGGCCAATTCCTCCTTGAAGAAGGTTGTGTCCTTTTCTCTGCATCCGGCGTTGGTGACAATGTAGTACGAGTCGTCGCCGTGCTTGGTGACAATCGTGTCATCGACGACGCCTCCGTTTTTGTTCAACAAGACGCTCAAGTGGCTCTGGAAAGGCTTCAACTGGCTGAAGTCGGTGGGGCAGATCTTCTGCAAGAACTGCGTGGTGCCAGGCCCGGAGATCCGGTGCTGGAGCATGTGCGAGACGTCAAAGACCCCGCAGTGGGTTCTCGTCCAGTTGTGCGATTGGATGTGTGTCTGTTCCTTGTAGAGCACCGGCATCGAGTATCCGGCAAAGGGCACCATCGTGGCACCCAGCTTGACGTGGACGTCGTACAACGGGGTTTTCAGAAGCGTTGCATCTGACGTCTCCGAGGAGTACGATCTGGCCAGGCTTCTCAAGCCGGCGGCGTTTTTGGCAGAGGTGGTTGCTCTGAGCATGATTTTTTTATCTATCGAGTCTGACTACCGAATTGACCTCGTTCGAAGGACTTAAGACCCAAAGGGAGGTCGAAAAAAGGCCAGAAACGAACCAGTTTAAATAGTCTCCTTCTCCACGCTATCGAACCCCCGTGCAGCTTGTCCGAGTCAGACCGCTATCTCACGGAGTCAGGCCCCGAGTCAATCCATCTGCGGCAGCCCGAGTCACCACTGCCCCAGCTTCCCCACACCCTGCGCCGATCGGCGCGGGCTGTGCGCGCCTCACGCCCCACAGCCCGTTTTCTCGCGTCCTCCGTAAACGGGCACACCCCCTCCGAGAAAGGCAGATAGGCCGGAAGCGGCCCCCGCCCGCTTCGCCCAGGTCGGAAAAACAGGGGAAACAGACACTAGTGAGACAAATAGTGCCAATACGACACGGGGAATCAACCCGCCGTCTAATTCCGACCGGCCTCCTGTCGACGGCAGTGCCGCCAATATTCTGATAATCCCTCTCTGACGATCCGCTTGCATTTTCCGAGCGCTGACGGGCCATTCAAGCTGTGCACCTCCTCCTTGCAATTGTCTGTCTCTGTCTTCGTCCAAAGCGGTCCTCGTCTAGTCGGCGGCCGCCGCCTCTTTGCCCCCGGCCCTCCTCCATAACTAGCGCCCCGCGGGCGTGACGACACAGCCTCGACAGAGTCTCCAGGACCGTTCCTACCTGCCCTTTCTCGCTCTGTGCTCGCTTTCCCTGTCTCGCATTTTTCACAGAACCTTTTCGGGTGTGGGTGCCGTTAACACGTATTGTGCAGCTGTAGCACCCGTGCAAGTTTATTTACTATTCCTGCATCCTACGTTGAAGAAAGACTCGCTGATCCCGTACAACCACCCTCTGTCCGTGTCCATCGATCTGTTTCAGCAACCTCTCTGTCCTCCGCCAACGCTGCCGACGCCACTGCTCTCCTTCTGCCCTTTCCGGATCGAGGACCCTGCCTGCCTATCCTGTGACACAGCAGACGTGCACACAGTACAGTACTGCAAGAGAACGAACGAACGAACGAACGACCAAATAAACGAAGCGTTTGTGTTCCTGTTTGTGTGTTTGTGTGTGTGTGTGTGTGAGTGCGATAGCCATACCTGTCAGACTATTCTGTCTTCCAACTATCCCTCTCTTCCCTTTTCTCTCTCTTTGTCTAGCGTATACGCCCAGTGAATCACGAGATCCCCGATTTTTCGGCCCCCTGCCCTCCCCCCGGCTGATGCATATAATCCCCTCTTCTCCAGCGTTATTCCAATAGAGATGCAGCCTGAAAATAGCAACAATACCCACCACACAACATCCTCCGCCACTGCCAGCAACATCACCGACAACGATAATGACGACTCCGCAGACGGTTCGTCGGCTTCCTCCTCCTTCATCCAGCGCAAGCGCTCCCGCTCCACAAAGGCCTGCATCTCCTGTCACAACAGGAAGGTCAAGTGTGACGTTGCCAACAAGCCGAACAACAGCAAGTGCACAAACTGCCTCTACTCCGGCTCCGAGTGTGTCATCTACGTGAGGAAGAAGAGAAGCGCCAACAAGAAAAGAACATTGACTTTACCTCCGTTGAACGAAGAAGTCTTGCTCAGCTCCATCCAATCAACCTCCGAACCCGCATATGCCGAGGACGCCACTTCCTCAGAGAAAAACGACCGTATGCTCCACTCCATGCACTGGTCGTCTGTCAAAACTAACCTTTCCTCCACTGTATCCAGCGTTCCATCGAAACTCTCCAACCTTGTCTCCAGCAGTGAAGACCTACAGAATACCCAGGCCTGCAACGCGAGCAAGAGTATAAATAGAGCTGGCAACCAAACTAACCTCAGCAGCACCAATAGCAGCAGCAGCATATTTAACAACGGCGATAATGATAAGCATAATAATAAAAGCGGTGCCACTGCCGCTAGAAACAAGAGCAAAAATGGCGAGAAGGGTAATCACAACAAGAGCAATAAGAACTCATCGAAATCCCAATTCAATGATGTCAGTATCCTAAGTTCTAACTTGAACGACCTTGACTCGTGCAATGAGCGCAAGCCATCCTCCAACATCCCTAACTTCACCTTATCTTTTCTCAAGCCATCTGCTCAAGACCAATACCCGCATTTGAGCACTATCAAACTTGATCCGAGCGTCGTTTTGAAGGAGAACATGCATGACTTGATGAGAACTGAATTCGGCATCAACGAACATACGAACCATTTTATGAAGGAGATTCTAGATTCAGCATTATCGAAGATCACGGAAAGTTATAAAAGAACATACTCGTTAGATCAGACTGATTATAAAATTTTGGAAGAATTGGGCTGCTTTTGCATTCCAGACGAAGATACTTGCTGGAAGTTCATTCACAACTACTTCGAGTATATCAATCCGCAGCTACCCATTATCGACAGGACCAATTTCTACAAAACTTATGCGGACTTGAAAAACCCTCCCTCTTTGTTATTGCTAAATTCAGTCTTGTTTGTTGGAGCATGGCACACCAACTCCGAGTCTGAAAACCCTGAAGAACAGTTTGAAAGTGTAAAGATTGCCCAGATTTTCCTCAAGAGGGCAAGATTCCTCTATGAGTACTCCATTGAGTGTGAACCCATCGCCTTAATCCAGTCATTACTATGCTTTTGTTTCAATAACGAAAACATGTCTAACATCGCCAAAAATGACTACTACTGGATCCACACTGCTGTCGGACTTGCATACGCTTACAACTTCCACCAAAAACCCGCCTCAAGTTTGCCAACTTACAACAGGAATATGCAGAAAAGGTTGTTTTGGATTCTTTATTTTAAAGATAGAATCACAGCATTCGGTTACTCGAGACCTAGTGCCATCAATATCAACGACTGCGATCAAGACATGTTAACCTTGTCTGATTTGGCAAACTCTGGTATGACTCATCTTGAACAGATATACCTTATCAACTTGGTCAAGTTTAGTAAGCTACTTGACAAAATCGGTGCAATTCAACATGAAATCACCAAATTGTACACAAATAGACGCCCTGTTTTACATTTAATGAAAAAGTGTGATTTGATTATGATCAAATTTTTGCAAAATTTACCAAAAGAATTGAAATTCAAATTTAACGATAAATCGACCCATTCTTTCTTGTCATTGATGTCGTTATCCCAATATTATACCCTCTTAATTGTCATCCATCGAGCAAACATCTTGAGGCACTCTGCAGATGTTTACCCATCGTGGGCAATCACTTTTCAGGCCGTTCAGATGATCAAATTGTTGAGTGACTGTTTGGTCGCAAAAAATTTGATCAAAAAAGTCGCCCTCTTATCTCACAATACCTTGACATCCCCAGCAATTATTATGCTTTATCATTTGCTTAACGAAGACGAGAAAATCTCTAAAATTGCAAATGAATTCTTTCTTAGAATTTTAGGAATATGGAGGGCAACCTATAGAAAATTTCCAGTTGTTTATCCAATGATATGTATCTTTGGTTATATTTACAATTCTGAAGAACACTTGAAGGAAATTGTCAAATCAGTGGCTCCAAAGTACAACTCTGCTGGTAGCAGCCCTGGTACCATCGCCAAGGCAGACGTTGCACAAGAACCAAATAAACCTCCCTTGAAGCTTCCCGATTTATCCTTCATTGTCAATCCTGGGTTCAGAATCCATAACATGGTAGATCCGTTCAATCTAAACCCCGACCCTAATGCTTCAAAGTTTGAAAATCTCGGAGTGAACTTTGACAAATTGTTCTCCGAGAGCGTTTTCGCAAAGGGTGAAACGTTAGTTCCAAAATTAGATTTGGAATCCATATCAAAAAAGTCTAAGTTGAGACCTCAAAATTTAATGTCCCCCAATGTACCCGAGTCAATCACCGATAAGGATGTTAAAGTGGAAGACACAAAGATTAGAAGTGAAATGGAATCAAACCCCGACACACCATCGACAAAATCGGAGAATAATACAGAGAGTGTCAGTTCTCGAGCGCCCTTGTCTACTGCTAATAATGCCAGTGACTTCAACAGTACCAGCCTTTCAACTTCAACTGCCCCTATATCTGCTTTGGATTACAACTTGCAAAGTGACGATTATCTTCAAGAGACTAATCCCGCTAATGACTCATTTTCTGACCTGAATAATTTTATGCTGAATCCTATGATGAATCTCGATGATCATCAAGGATATGAAGCGAAAATGCAAACATCAAACATTGACATTCCAATCAGTTTGTGGATGATGAGGGCTAATTGGAAGCCAAAGTTCAATATCAATCTGGAAGAAACCGCAGAGCCTATCGCGAAGGCCCTGAACATCAATAACCAAGAAAGCCAAGTTAAAGAAAATGACGATTGCGGTTCAGATAAAGCAGCTAGCGCAAGGGAAAACTTTTATGGTGATGTTTATCAGATCATGGGTGGTGCTTATAATGAGTTACGAGAAGACAATAATTCTGAAGCTGGAAGTGCAATTAACTCTGTTTATGATCCACTGTATCCTAGTGTATGGAACCCAAGTAATAATTCAGAGTTAGATGACAATAGATATCAACTGCCTACCTTTGACCGCTTCCCTCATTCGAATATTCCTCCCTCTGAAACTTCCGATACTCTCCAAAAATATCGATATAATTTGAACCGTCACTCTGATTCCACATTACTACCGCCAACGGTTCCTAACGTACAGCCAGCATACCAAGCTCCGATATATCCACATCTACCCGCTGAACATCTCATGCTTCAACCTATCAGTGCTAATCTGAGTGGTCAGAATAATGCTCCATTGGACCAAGATTTGATATCGAAGAATCTGAGCATGCAAACTTTAAATATGCCGACACAGCCTGGAGCTCCACCTTCGAAGCTCCCCCCTCAACTCCCTTCAATCAATAGTCTTCCTCAACAACCACCACCTCCTTCACGACCATCACAACAACATGATCATTATCAAGAAGTGAACCACCCTAATGAAGCAATAAAGCGACCCCGACCGTTACAGACATTGGAACATGTCAATAAATCATATCCACAAGATAACATGTTTACTACCCCAGAGTATGGAAATTCCTTGAATAACTACAGCTCTATACCACCACACCATCAGCAACCTCATCTCAATGCACAACTGCAATCGCAACTTCCGGCTCAACCACAACCACAGCATGCACATTTTCATCATCATCATCATCATCAACAACAACAACAACACCAACTTCAACACCAGCACCAAAACCAGCACCCACAACAACCGCAGCACCAACTTCAACAACATCTTCAGCCACCCCAGCCACCCCAATCACAACTAAAGCACCAAAATCAAAATCAGCATCAACAACACCAGCACCAGCATCAGCAACATCAGCACCAACGTCAACACATGCTACCATACCAGCAATGCTCTCAACCTCTCCAACAACAACACACCCATCATCTCCGACAACAACCCCAACAGCTGCCTCCTCATTCTCAATATTCCCAGCCCCAACCACAACCTCAACAACCACAGCAAATACCAAACCAGGAGTCACAGCAGTCACAACATCAACAGTAACATTGCAACATTCCAAGCAATGTCAACGATGCTTGATGCTGCATCCCCGCTACCGGTAGTGGTTACTTTATGAGTTCACCCTGTATGGTACAGCCAAGTTGTGATACCGTGTCTTTTCTAAGTACTGTTTATTTGACAGTAATTCCATGTAAATTTATAAACCTGTAGCATAATAATTATTCTTAATTGTGAAATTGATATGAAAACATTAAAAACGGGAATCTGAAGACAAATAAAAATTTTAGTTGAAGAACTATATACTGAAAAACAAAACGCATGCGAGCTATTTCTTCAAGAAAACCAAGGAAAAGGAGACATGAACTTTTTTCGTGATGATAAGATCATTGATATTTTCTAATGCAACCTGATCTTAGCATCGAATACACGTTTATTGCACATGTAGAATACAAGCCAAAGCATCGCAGCAGCAGAGAATGTGATAAAAATAACTTCAGGGAAGTATTTCAATCCTGCACCATCAGCAGCATTACCATTTTCTGATCCAAAATTTTCGGCAACATATCCCATAAATGATGGAATGATAGCTGCTCCAGTACCACCAAATCCAGCAATCAAAGAAATTCCATGCAAGGCGTATCTCTTAGGGAGTGTTTTCAGAGCAATGATGATAGTAGTACCAAACAGAGGGCCAACAAACCAAGCTGCAATACAAATCGAAATAGTCTGCAGGAGAACTGAAAATTCGCAAATCCAAAAACTCAAACATCCTGCTGCAACTAAGAAACAGTAAACAACGATCACATGAATCTCTCTGTCCTTAAAATAGCGACCAGTAAAAAATCCCATCACACCTCTACCCAGCGTCATAAATAGCCAGAAAGTGGATGTTATGATCGAGGCTCTTTCTTCTGTAAGATCTTGAATTCTGAAAAGGTAATTGTTGAGCCATACACCGACGCTCAATTCGCTCCCAACATATGTGAATAATGCCACCGAGTAAAATAAAATGTATTTGTTCGTAAGAGTTTCTGCGATAGTTGGGTCGGATTGCTCTTCTGCACCTGAATCCATCGCAAAATCGCTGTCCTCTGAATTGTTCTTTCTTTCCATCGAGGCAACATATCTGTATTTTGCACTTGTTTCGTTCTTGAAGAAGAAATAAGCAAACAAAAGGTTAACGAAAGCTGTGCCCAGTAGGAAGAAATAGTAGTGGTTCCAAGGCATACCATGTTTGACAAGATAGATCGAGAGTACTGGTGTTATCAAACATCCCATACCATACATTGAATGCATTAGACCAAGAAGTTCGTTAGAATAGTCTAAACTACCGACAAAATAGTTTAAGCAGCAATCAAAGGTACCATTGCACCAACCAATGAATGCAGAACAGATAGGCAAGAAAAAGAATGGAACCTTTAGTAGGAAAAAGAAGGATGTAAAACACATGATGAGGCATGATGAGGCATATAACTTGTGTATGCCGTACTTACCCATCAGATAGTTGTTTAGTATACTGGAGGGTATATAGCCGCAAAATTGTGCAAAAAAAAGGTAAGATATTTTCACTCTATCAATGTGGTACTCGGTCAAAAAATACTCAATTAGGGAACCAACAACTTGATCCGTTAATCCAATTAGAAATAATGTGATCATAGCCGCAGCTAACTGGAATTTGAGCTTGTTGTTTTTGAAAATGTTCTTGTTTTCTATTATGACAGTCTCATTTTCAAATTTAACTGCTTTTCCGGCTCCAAAGTAGGTTGAGTCACTTGATTCATCAATTTCCATATCAAAGTCATTCAGCGTGCTTTGGTCCAAAGACAAACTGGATTTGGGGGTGACTGATTTGCTTCGGTGTAATCCGCTGAAATGCTCATCACCGACATGCAGTTCTCTCTGTGTTTCTGTAACTGCGTCTAAACTTTTCTGATCTTCCGACATTCAGCTGATTTCTATTCAACTGCCCAGTAATAGCACCCAACAACTATTGTGAAGGGCAGGGAATTGAAAAACAACACATAACAAAGGACTGTGAAACCTGGTTTATTTTCGGACACACCAGGTCCTCTCACCGGAAAAAAAGTTTTTCTTCTTATCCGCTTGTCAATTCACTCATTTTTTCATTTTTTCATTTTTTTTTCCCTGATTCTATTATTTCAATATTTAATCTCTCAATGTTGTGTCTCTCTATATGCACGAGCCGCTGTTACCAGCGGCAATGTACCTTTTCTATTCGTTCCCTGACATGGCGCCCTTCGATATTACAGGTCAACATTGTTGTACTATGTTACAGTAGTGTACAGATTATAATATTTGCTCCCCAGGGGGCCCAGAATTGTGGCATCCTTACAGTGTGTCAACGGCAACGCCGACACCAATCGCAAAGAAAAATCCGTCGCTAACCGTTCGGTAAGCGCCCGCTTTGTGTCCGAAAAGGGTAATTTAATCGACACTCCCTCTGAGTGGAGGGAGAAACGCCTTAGAGTTAGGCCAATAGCCACACATCGTGAATGGAACTACCATTATTTGTTGAGGCCACGGATAGAGCTCTGGAGAAACTCCACAACACCAATGTACTTGTACTTCTGTAAGGCCAGAAGAACCTCTAACCGTGCGTCCCCCACATCTTTCTGCTTTGATTTCTCGGAATTTCTTTCTTCCGGACAGGCAAACTTAGTAGGAGGAAAATGCGCAAGGTCCGTGGGCTTCTGTTCAAGCTTTTCCACAAAGCTAGAGGGAAAACCGAAAAATCTCCCCGAAGATACGTCTTTGATATCAAAGGCTCGATTTCTCCACAGAAAATTACATAGATCCATGACGTATGAATTATGCAATTCCTTAAGAGCTCTCAAGCGCCTGTAACTGTTTCGTAAAAAACTACCTTCGATCTGTTTCAGTCCGTAATCTGAAAAATATCTTTTGCAAAATAAAACATGCTGCAAAAGTAAATTCAACTTGAATAAGTCACCTGAAAAAAAAGTGGTGGACATGAAGTCCGAGTAAAACACAAGCTGGGAAATGTTAGTGTCCGAGTACGGAATACTCTGCATCAGAGAGGCCAGTAGTAATATCTCGTTGTGAGGGAGATGATGTGTGAGCTTTAAATTTTCCATTACCAATGTCAGTAACTTGTCGAATTCAGATGGCCTCGTAATCCAGTTTGATGCCAACAATACAATCCCTTTCATCAACTTCACATGATCGAGTTTGAATATCATTTTGACGACACTCTCTAGTAAAACTCTGTACTTCCTGTAATCAGGTTCAAAAAATTGCAAAAATTCGTCCACATTAAGAATCTTTATCATATCATCTGGTTGTCCATGGAATACAACATTTATTTTACCGGCAAATATATCTTGAAGACACGGAAGAAGACTGTGATTTGGATGCAGTTCACAAAACTTTGCGAGACCTTTGAAAATCCAATGCATCTCTGATGTTAAATCCAAAGTATCTTTTTTTATCTGTAAAGTCTCAATTGTCACTTTGTCAAATAAGCCGAAATCACAACATATGATTACTAGCAGTACCGGAGCATAAAATGTAAACAAAGGATCATGATAACCAGAAGATAAAGTAGTGAGATAATCAGGTATTTGCAGGTTTTCTGGATTGGCCGTAGACAAAAACTTTAGCAAGGATATAGTCGTTGGTCGATATGTGTCACTTTGGTCACAAAGCTCATGGGATAACGCTTTGGATGAATACACTTCTCGTAACGGGAATTTTCTCAACATACCTCCCAAATCTTCATCTTCGAGATATTTCCTCTTTCTAGAGGTGACATTATTAAATGTTTGCGCCGAACTCTGGTTGAGACTGGCAATTAGTTGGATATATAAAATCACATTTTGCTGGAAGATATTCATTTCCACATAATCAATATTGCCCAAATTCTTCATTACTGTAAGTTGGTCTATGAAAGACATATTTATTTTTCCAAAAACATCTTTCGGAACCTTGATATCGGATAAAATCAGTAGATATTTGGAGTAAACAGAATCAAATATATGGCTCCTTTCAGTGGAGCTCAAATACTTCGCAAAACTCAAGAGTAACGGAAGTGTGCTTGCTTTATCAAGTTCATAGAATTCTAGTAACGAGTTGAGCTTTTTTGCCGTATAAAAATATCTTTTGTTGTAAAATGGATCAATTTCAGCCGACAGGTGTACCAAGTAGATGACGAGAAGTCCCATATTAAACCGTAGATAACCTATTGATAAGAGGTCAAACAACAAGTTCAGCAAGCGTAAAAACTTTTTTTCCCATCGAATGTTGATACAGTTTTTAAGGAGAAAGTTTGAAAGTTTTATTTGAATAGCCCTAGACAATAACACTGCTGTTGACCTTTTATTATAATAACTTGGCACTTTGAAAACCGAAACTATTTTCAAGACAGAATCGAAATCCAGAAGATCCCGACAATAAAATAAAGTCAGTAGCTTGTTCTTTTGCGTGCTCTTGAACTCTGAATAAGGATCAATAATAATGTCTAGTAAGATGCTAAATTCGTTTAACGAGAGCCCATACTTTGGAACAACGGCATGAAGTTGGTTATAGTATTTGTCGAATTTCACATTGTCGTCAGCAACTTTGGCGATATTGCTAATTGCCGATGCAATGAACTCGTGATACTTTTTATCGTGCTCATCCATGCCCCCAGAAGATCGAACATTATATCTGGAGAGGTAATTCAAAAGTATTGTGTTGATATTTTTTACCGTGTTTGTAAATATCAAAAAAAGGACAACATGACTTGAATTGAAGCTCAATTTACGTAATCACAATGCGGATCGGTCATTTTATCTAACTCATGAGGCTAATGAGGCTGAATGGTAGGGTGAAATCTTAGGGATTAGTTATCGTCATTTCTATATACATGCAAAAAACAGGCTACAGTATCTGCACTGTCAATTATTTTTCGTTGAACTCGAACCGTACTTCACGAAATTATCCACCACATCAAAAGTTCCCAGATGACAGATATCGTTCATCAATTCGACAGATCTTCGACTGATGATCGTCTCCACTTGATATTCATTATCGTAAAGGTTCTTTAGCTCCAACTTCTTTGCATTAGCCTTGAGATATTTTTGTTCCAAATCCTTGTAGGTATAAGGATCAATTCGAAGTAAGTTGTTTTTTTCCTCCATGGTCAGCTTGTTGAAACCATCATCATCCATTGCTTTATTTCCAGAAACAATATCGTCCAACTCATTCTGACAAAACTTTATCGTGTCTATACGTTTCTTCCACTCTGGATATATTACCTGCTGGAGAAAAAGAATACAAGGTGAATCGTTTTCATCTTCGGATCTCGAAAATTTGAAAATTGAGTTTTTGTTTACTTCATTGTGGTTAAGGATGCTGTTAAGGTCTGATCTCAAGTTGTCATCGGTGGCAGTTCGAGAAAGCTTGAGAAAAGACTGCAAGCTTTTTGAATCTTCAAGGCATATCTTTCTTGAAAGGTCTGGCTTTGGAGGAAGAGATTTGATGAAGTCTATATCGAGTCTACTGGTTAATTTATCAGAGTCTCCATTATTATTTCCTTCGCTTCTCGAAGTATACATTAGTAATGTTGTATATATAACCTTTGATATCTGCACACTACTGCTTTATGTGTTTGAGATCAACAAGGCGATCAATATAAAAGTAAAAGCCAGCACTCATCTTTTACAGTAAATAGAACAAGGGCAAAAAATACTCAGAGTAATGAAGTAATGCATGCAGCGAGCTTACGTAAAAGGGTCAGTTTTTTTCAGAGAACACGATGGAAGCGCTTCAAGGGATAAAACCGCTGGCTGGAAGAGAGTCTTCAAAGATGAGGAGAAGAAGAGGGGAGTGGAAAAGGGTTAACAGTCATAGGAGAGCTACAAAGTAACGGTGTACTATACACATAAACACCAAACAGAATGTCGCAAACAGAAGAATTATCTGAAATGACTGCAGAACAGCTCAGGGTTTCGGGAAATAAGAAGTTCCGTGCGCTGAATTATGGTGCAGCCCTCATGAACTACACACAAGCCATTGATAAAGAACCTAACAGTTTCGCTATATACTACAATAGGGCCATCACGTTGGTGAAGATGGACGCTATGAAGGAGGCGAAGGACGATCTTTTGAAGTCGCTTGATATCAATCCCGAATATATACCAAGCTTGTGTCAACTGGCATTTATTTATCTTTATGAGGGAAATACTCCCGATTCGCTGGAGACATATGTCAAAGTGGTTAAACTAAATCAGAGGCTACCTCACCAACTCAGCAGATTCAAAGCTCAGTTAAAGGAAGCTATCAGATTAGCTGAGTCTAGATGCAAGCAACAAGAATATCCACAGGAATTTATCGATTCGATAATCACTCCAGACATTAGAGAAAGTCTCGAATCATATCCAAACTTACCGACTCACATGATAGAGTCAGGAATACCTCCTGTGGCATTTGGAAATGTTCCTATTTCTCACCAATTCGAAAACGCCTCTGCGGTCATTGCAAGGGCAAGCATTCCTATACCTATCACCGGGGTCCGGGCATCCAATAACAACACCAACAATACCACTAGCTCTGCAAATGGCGACAACAACAACAATGCTATCAATCCAAATGAAAGTATTGCCAATGCTTTGAATATACCAGGACTGCTGAATGCTCTCAACACTCCAGGCGTTAGTGCCTCTGTCAGTATTGGAGGCCCACAGAGCACTGAAGAATTGATGGATGCTCTGGGTAATTTCACAAATACTCAATCTGGTTCAGGTGGCCTAGCCAACACTACCACAGGCGCCAGCAGAACTGTCCCTGCAACACCAAATTTGCATACAAGTGCTAGCGCAACAACAAGTACTACCCCCACCATTATACATGCTCCAGTTTCACGTACATCATCTGGTCTTCCAACAGATGTTTTGCAAAGACACAGAGAGGCTCACCAGGCTGCATTGAACAGAGCTTCTGAGCTCAGACGCCAGAGAGAACAAGACCTAGCAAGTTCTAGTACTAATCAAAACGTTAATAGTATTCCAACTAATGTTCCCGAAGCAGGCTCAAATGCTAGTACAAGCACTAATAACACCTCCACTACAACAGGCTCTGACTTTGCTCGACAATTTGCAAGCACCATTGCCGCCCAACTGACGAATGCAGCCGTTCAAAACGCTTCCCAATCTGGTACCAATGCGACTCCGAACTCCGGGGCGATTCAAAGCCTGGCTCAGAATCTTACAAATATTGCTTCTGGCGTTTTGGGAAGTTTATCAAATGGTAACAATTTTGTCAGTATGGTGAGTAGCGGCAATGGCAATGGTACCAGTAGTGGCACTAATGGCATTGATCACAATAATAATGGGTCTTCGAGTGAGAGTCCGTTGGATGCGGATCTGGATATGGATTTGGACTGAATTATTGGAACCGCGAGGAAGACGAAGGCAAATTTGACAGTTACTACAGCTGCGAAATTGCATTGCATGGAGTGAACTGATATGATAAATAGTCGACATTCTAATGTACTTTATATAGAGTTATCTGTTTAGTCAATATAGTTATAGATCACATGCCATTGGAACAACCATATTTGTACTGTGGCATTTGCTTCAAAAAGAGTAATGAGCGAACACAATTTCTTACATCCTGTGCTCATGTGATTTGTCATGAACATATAAATTTGAGTAAGCATTTAACACACCTGTCTGTAGAACGGAAACAATATGCCTAAAGGTGAACTGTTAAGAAACTAACATTGTGTAGATAACAAGGTATGTCCAAAATGCCACGTGCATGACATATCAATTGTTAAGCTCGAGAAGGGTAATATACCTGAATCGATAAAAGAGATCATAGAACCTAATTACGAGCAGTTGAATAATATCCAATTTGCCAGTAAATTCCAATACTTACAGTTAGTGGGACTCATTGAGCATTATGAGTTACAAGTCAGTGTGGTCAAAGAAAAGAATAGCCGATTGAAAGATTTATTGAGAAAATCTCGAATTGAATTGGATAAATGCAATGAGTATCAAAACGAAATCAGCCGATTAAGAGAAGAAAACGAGAGGCTGAGTTTGAAATTGCAAATTGAGGATAGCACCACCAGCAAGGACAGAGCGTTAAATGGAGATGACATCAATGAGATCACAGTAGATGAGTACAAGAGGGCGAGCAGCAGATGCAGGAGCCATCAGAGAGATAATAGTATCGATAGCAATAAAGACAGGGAATCAGAGGACTTCTTGAGTAAAATGAAGAAGTTCAACCAATTAAAAAGTGCCGAAGAAATAAGCAAGTCCAATAATCCCCCTGTGCTCAATGTCCTATCTCAAGGGAGAGGAAGACATTTGATAGATGATATGAGCAGCTTCAACGTTCAAGCGGAAAGTACTACGATACGTAAAAAAGATCGTTCGATGTCGATGCAACTGGTACCAAGCAAACCCAATGTTCTTAATAACAGTAACAATATCAATTACAGCAAGAACTTTTTCCAAGGGGACATTTCGAAAATGTTGTCCCCAATGGTATCCAGTACTGCAGGCCAGATAAGCAGTAGTAGTGGCCATGATAACAGCAGCAGCACAGTTAAAAGAGATTGGTACAAAAAGCAAAGCGGTTACGGTCGAGGAATCATAAACAGTAATATTAGTAGTAAGAGCAGCAGTCGGAGCGGTGGTTACAGCAGTATAATTGGAGCCGAAAGTATTTGCGGAGTGAAAAAGCTGTTCAATTTCAAACCTCCGAGTCGCAGTATCAGCAGCAGGAGCGGGATCAAAATTGGAGGGCAGGGAACCATTGGGGTGCTACGAAGCAAGAGCGAGCTATTCAAAAGGTAGGAGAAAGAGAAAGAAAGTTTGGTATACGAGTAGATGCCTTTAGAAAAGTCCATTGCTAGCGGAAGACTGGTGAAAAAAAAATCTAGGAATTTCATATTTATAATTGTGTTTATAATTTTTATGATAATAAAAAGAAGTAAATATAGTAATAATAGAAGAAAAATTATTTATGTATGTAATATAGTGATAATAATAATAATAATAAGGGTGATAGAAAGATCAGAAAAGTTGAGTAACGTTAGATGTAAGATCCCTCAAAAAAAAAATCATGCAAATTCAGGTGCCAGATGTAAATGAGGAGTTCAGACAAAACACAGGACTGGAATCTGTTTCTGCCTGTAGTTCCTTTTCTGTTTGTGTCTTCTGTATCTTCGGTAGCAAATTTTTTCTTATTTGGATTTTGACAGCCTATTTACCAGACGCCGGCTCTCTTTTGCTGAACGGTGACAGCGAAGAATGGGATACCGGCACCAAGCAACCAGAAAATGAGATGTGGGATGGCATATGGAACTCTTCTGTTCTTGACCTTGAATGGCAAGTTGTTGTACGCACCTTCTGGGAAGTGAGGAGCGGAAAGCTTCTTGGTGGAAGCGGAGAATTGTCTGATGGCTTGTCTTTGGAAGGCTCTGGCTAACATGTTAAGCTGTGTTTGAGTGTGTACTGAGAGGGAATGACAGTGGCAGGAGGGTCACACACATGTGCCTGCGCAGGAGACACTGGTGAGCACACACAACGTCTGATGAAGAGATTGTAAGCACGAAAGGGTGGACGAGAGCAGGACGCTGCCGCAACGGGCGGGAGCGAGAGAGAAACGGGGCAATATCGTGGCGCAGTCATACTGTGGCGGTGCAGTGGTGTGAGCAGCTTACCTAAGCGGGGTAAAAAAGAGGGAGAAAAACAGGCGTGTTTTTTCTTCCCACGGAGGGGGGGGAGGGGAAAACGCCAGCGTGGTGCGAAAAGCGGTTGATCTCATTGGCGGAGATGGAGGGTGCACGGGTGGGGACTTGGTGGTGTGTCTCTCTGTCGGAGGGGGGGAGAGCGGGTGTGAGCATGTCGTTTTTACACCATTTTTTTGCTTGTTTGCACAGACCAGAGCAACGGTTAGGTTGGAAGGAAAATACAAAAAAAGGAGTCCTGGAGTTTCATCACCCACACACAGACATATATACACAGACAAAATGGCTATTGCACCAATCACTGGTTCTATGAAGAGAAAGATCATCATTGATATATCTATGGGTATGTAACGAACCAAACGTCAGATGCTCAGCAGCGAGTACGGGACATGGTGAGACAAGACTAGACAGGTTCATAGTTGACACGGACATAGACGGAAACATTAAATGAAAAGTGAATGACTAGCATGTGCTGCTTATCGGATTGCCTGATACGTAAGAAGAGATCTGAAAGTGTTATCAATTATGCACTGTGCAAAACACATCGAGAGGACTCATCCGCTACCGGAGAAGCTCTCAATCATCGGCATGGTACTTTCACAATACTCTCACCTGTCAAGTCTGCACACTGTTCCCCCACGTGGAAAGTACGATTACTAACATTTCCCTTATTACGAATTTAATACTGTTACTACAGGTTTCGCCATTGGTACCGCTCTCGGTCTTTTCTGGTGGAGGCAACACAAGAGAATGATCAACACTAGAGAAGATTACTACGCCACTCTCGCTGAAAAGAAGAAGATCGAAGACGCTGCTTGAGCGTTGCTGGCTTACTCATTCATTTTAGTCAACCAAGTTTGATTTTTCTAAAAACTCTTTTTCAGTTCTTCTTATTCTTCCACAATATGTTTTTCTTTTCTTTCTAAAACCATAAATTAAAGTAAACATACTATACTTTTTTAGACCCTATATACAACAGTCAAGTAAACTACGATTTTGTCAGTAACGTTCGGCCACATCCTTATCTAACTCCGTTTGTTGGGGTATGTAACTTGTACATTCTATAGTGAAAGATCCCACCGGGCTCTAGACATTATGTAGTCTAATAAGTCTTTTTTTTATCGACCTTTAAAAGTACATTATTGATACGATTGACCTAGGTAATTACAAATAGCTATCTATACATTCTTAAAGCTGCAATCTGTTATTCCGCGAGAAGAAAAAGAACGTTAGTGAAGAGAAACGAATGTAACAGAAATGATCATCTTGGATATCGAGCCCTTAAGCCTAGTTCCTTGTATAATAATTTAGTAAAACTTACAATATTCGTGAGGACCGACGTTCGATATTCGATTTCAAATCAGACATACTCAATAGGTCACGTGATGCGTCAAACTGTCGAAGAGATAAAGGGGTTCATTTTCGTTCTCGACTCAAGATCCCAGACGCCATCCTAAGAGTTTTCTCGGAAATTACTCCTTCACATATAGTTTGCCCTGTTGCTTCTAGATACACTTTCTTGTATCGAGAGAAATTTACCCTTCTTTTCGTAGAAGAATAGGCAAGTTTTATCATACAAATTAATCAATTTGATTTTACTCGCTTATATTCTAGCACCAGAGTTTGACCGGCGTTTTCCCATTGTGTGTGTGAGATCAGAGCCATTACGACTGGGCTTCTGTGTCGGAAAGTCAATTGCCGAACACTGTAAACTTTATAATTTTGAATGAACTGTGGCTGTCCATCGGTGAGATGACCAATAGGGATTATGCCGTGTGCCAAAACAAAGGCCGTGTTCCAAAGGCGAAAATCGGCCGCATCGAGTATTGGAGATCGTCAGAGAGGCACGACCTGGTGGTTTGTGCCTGCGTCTTAGGTGCAAACGTCGACTGTCGTAGAGGCATTCCGCCGGCCTGCTCTCGCATAATAAGTAGCGCCGAGATATATTGTCGATCTCCGCAGGGTCCACACGGGATAGCGTGACGACAGGGGTCGGAGAAATCGGGCATGTGGTGGGATGGTGGAACTTAGTACAGCTTGGGACACCTACCGTAATATTATCATGAGTTACGACAGGCGAACCGCAAGTGGGGCTCCTCGACCTCAGCAGGCGTTATCGGTCTCTTTGCTTCCACTGGATCTTAGCCGAGGTTTCTGCCGCGTATAGGTGCTCTAGCGGCCCAAAGCGGTAACCCTGGGGTGAC
>JANIWA010000003.1:0-84588 GCA_030556025.1 Pichia sp. NRRL YB-4149 | reverse complement strand
TGGGGGTTATTTGTTGATCATAAAATAACGAATGTCTTCTGAACCAGAAAATACGTCGACTAACGCAACGGGATTGGCACCTTCAATTTCTCAGGAAGAAACGGAATTCCTCGATAACAAAACGTTGAGGAATATTGAGTCTAAATCTCCGCAGGAAACAAAAGAATTCATTAAGAAAGAGGCAGGCTCCATCTCTGAAGTGAGGTTCTATCCAGATAGACCAACACAGCGGCTCCATAAAGATCGATTTATTATCAAAGAACCATCAAGATACTATGACCCGTGTGCCGAATCGTCCAAAATGGCGGTCCGGTGTATGGAGAATCACGATGAAGACTACAAGGAGGTCTGTGCCGAGTACTTCCGTGCATACCGTGAATGCAAGAAAGAGTGGATGGAGCAAAGAAAAAGAGACAACAGGAACGGGGGTATCTGGTGACCCACTGATCTCGCATCTACTTGCCCGCTTTGGGTATTCGATAATGTAGTACATAAATTCAGCTTGTTTATAAATACCCTCTCCAATTATATAAAAACCATGATTCTATAAAAATAACAGCTTAATTCAAGCATACTCAAAAGAGAATAACGACCCATGTTTTTGTTTGTTATTTCCATTATCTACGCCAGAATGAAATGTCAAAACTTTGTCATTATCAATCTCAAAAAGGTTACCCTCTCCCATAAAATTGTACAGCTGTTCCTTAATATCCTCGTTGAGATGGTCTGCAGCAGTACCGCTATCTGCCAAGAAACCATCGTGTCTGTCTTTTGTCATTCTGGGAATTTTCTCATTACATTTCCCTTTTTTCTTCTTGAGACCCTGTTGTTTTGATTTTTTGTCCCCATCTTCAATTTTTTTCCGGTTTAACTGTCGTTTTCTCTTTCTCTCATCAATTCTTTGTCTCTGTGCTGCTTTTCTCTTCTCAAGTCCACATATTATTGAAGGGTTTACTAGCATCTGTAACATCATCAATCTTTTCACTTCTTCGCATTCAGTTTTGCAATGTGTTCTTATTTGTTTTTTCAGTTGTCTTGAATACTTAGACTCTTTCTCTTTTTTGGAATTGCTGTTCGCCATAAATAATTTGAAAATTTTACTGAAAGTTTCAACATCTTCAAATAACTCTCCATTGTTTTGCTCGTTACTCCACATGTTCATATCGAGATTACCGGGAAGAATATGTAACTCACCTGTATTTCTGTTTATACAGACCAAAAATATGGTTTTCATCCTGGCATTGCCATTTTTGTATAAGCTCAAGCTTGGTACAGGCTCGCGTCTATGTCTATGTTGTTCCCTTGCCATATTGATGTTGAATAATAAACGTGAAACACGTCTTGATCTATCATTAGTGAAGATGATGTTGTAAGGATGATCGATTTCTTCATCAGTGAACTCGCCCTCATTGCTACTTATATCAGGATCCAATATTGGATGAGATTCACTAAAGCGCTCAGCAGATAATGGCCATACAGCTAGCATTCCAGCATTATCAGAGCCATCGTAATTGGAACCGGATCTCCCATCATCACTCTCACTGCCACTCTCATTCTCGCCACCACTTGTATTGGCATCATCAGTGATAATATTATTGTAATCATCATCACTATCACTTTCCATTACTTCGCTGGTATTCCCTTCTGGGTAATCGACGCTATCTTCGTGAACAAAATTCTCATCCATCTGTTCTTCGTCGAGATCCTCGAAGGCGACTGGATTCATCTCCATTCCAACTTGATTGTGCACGTCTCCAGATTCTAAGTTCGACAAATCGGTGGCCTGGCTTGTGAATTGGGTCTCAAGATTATGTTCATCATCGCTATTTTCTTCATCACTACTTTGGAATGAGTTAAGCCTTGGCCTTATTCTAGAATTACTGAATAGAGAGTTAGAAGTGTGGGCCATGCCTCTCATCTGTCGTTCAAGATGTCTTCTGAAATTGCTATTTGATTTCGACATCAGTCTGTTGGCATAATCGTGGAATCTTCGCCGATGCTTGAAGACTAAATCAGGATAAATCAAACCCTTGTTCGACGAATCTGAAGAGTTTTCAAAGAAATCATGAATATCAACCTCCAACTTTAGGAATAAAAACTTGGACATCATTAGGTTAACACAGTCTTTGCAAACGAGAAGATTTTCAGGGTTATTTGTGCATTTCTTTTGTCTGCTTGGTGGAGTTGGAGGTGATGGGGTATTAATAAATTGATTTAATGGGGGCATTTCAAACCACTTTGATAACAATTTGAAATTGTCAAACTTGGACTCGCTTGCAACTTGTAGTTTGTGGAATATAGAGCCATTCGGAAACTTTGGAGGTTTGACAGGATTTATTAGTGTCCTGTCAACGCTAATATTTTGGGTATTGGACTTATTGCTGACAATGTATCCCATTCGGTTCATGCTGAAAGGCTTCCATTTTTCTTTTGTATAACATTTTTTCCTTTTCTTGTCAAAGCATTTGCTAAACTTCTTACTGAATACCAACTTATTTCTCAATAAGTTGCTAAAAACATTACCCTCAACTAAAAATTTCCTGTCTTTGGTGTATCTTAGATCAGATTTCACGAAATCCACTAATTCGCCGGTAAATCCAAGTCTGACATCACCTAACTGAAAATAACCGGTTGTTTGTAAAGCCTTGTAATTTACTTCCGTGAAACGTATAGATAGCGACAAATCATTCAAAGGAACAGGGAGAGAATAAAATGATCCAGACTTGAGAAAAGAGGTAGGAACTAGCTGTTGCATTTTTGATGAGTGAGATTGATCCAACAAAAAAGCCAAGTTCATATCTTCAAGGCATAACTGATTAAATGTCCTCTTTTTGTTTCGGTCATCAATCAGCGACTCTCTTTTGTACTCCGCGGAAGATAGATAATCGCTCCTTGTCAATAAAAGGTCATTCATCATGTTGACCAACCCGTATTTTTGCATTGATATTGGTATTCCGTAGCAAAACTCATGTTCTGGATGGTATTTGAAAAACGAGGATCCTGAAAACGCACTCTGGTTCAAATTATAATCTTTGTTTAAAATACGTGGGATCCAATCTGTGCTGTGAATGTCCTCAACATTTATAGTTCCATTGAGAAGATGTGGTGGGGTTGATGAATTTGAGGTTTCATCGTCTTGCATAACAGGACTC
Source organism: Pichia sp. NRRL YB-4149 (assembly GCA_030556025.1). Classification (NCBI taxonomy): domain Eukaryota; kingdom Fungi; phylum Ascomycota; class Pichiomycetes; order Pichiales; family Pichiaceae; genus Pichia; species Pichia sp. NRRL YB-4149. Next base: position 81,436 of record JANIWA010000003.1, on the reverse strand, counting down.
AATGTGTCGGGTATAGCGGTAGAGTTCAGGATTCCAGTAGAATTGTAGATCAACGGGATCGGTAAGCTTATCAATGGAAATAAGTTGCTAGACTCTTCATTAGCGTCCTGAATTCTCTCATTTGTTCGATCAGCGCGTTCATTATAATCAACATTATCTTGATTAACTTGAGCATCATGTTCGTTATCGTGAACATTAGCTTCCCTATTTGTGTTTTCAAGCTGCCGCACTGATGTAACAGCCATTTGCCTTCCTCTAGAGGGTAACCTTGTGCCACTGTCGTTAGCATCTTCCCCTTCCTCACCTTCTTCATTGGTTCTTGTGTTATTGTCGTTGGCGTAACTTGTGCTATCATCCATATAACTCTCGTCTTCGCTCTCCGAAGAAGACCAATCTCTAAAAGTGAGATGCAACTCCGAATGTGCTAGTCTACTCATAATTTCAGAATAATTTGTACTCTAAATGGCCATCACTGGTCTCGTCGAAATCCTTGTGGTTAGCGGTTAGTCCTTCCCATTCATAAACACATACAATTATATGTCTCTTTCTAGCCTCTATGCCTATTATTGGATCGTTTTCCGCTTATCGGACACATCTTTACACCAGCGGCGGGGGAAAAAGGGGATTGCCTCGGGTGGAAAAACTATAAAAGTAGCACTTCCGCCACGTTTTCGGCAGCTACCTTAAACGCTGGGCAGCGCAGGCGTTCCTTCCCGGTTTCGATCCCTCTTGGCCAGCTCTTTGTGGTCAATCTAGTTCATTATCGACGTGTCAGAATTGCTTTGATTGCATCCTATTTTCTCATGATCTCCCTTTGATGAACGAATCAAACTTCACAGAACTGCCAGCGTTTGGTTAATGTTGATGACTCATTTATAGTTGAGCTCACATTTGTGTTGAGTCTAACTATGTTTTCTGTTGAAGCTCCCTCACACTATGGACTCTCCGTCTCATGTAGAGTCATGATTATTGAGTTCGCTTGCCTATTTCGGCAATTAATCTAGTTGCCTCCTCGGATTTTATTCTATGTGCTTTCTCTGTGATGTACGTGTTAATACTTACTTACAAGTTGGTGTTATTATTGCCATAATGTTTTCCCTATGCTTTCTATTTGACCTTGGTTTTTTCATATTGTTAATGTTATCCATGACCAATGAAATGTTTCCAATAATTTTAGGGGGTCATCGCCAAACATATAAACTAACTCTTCCGGTCGAAAAGGAACTTTGAAAGGCCATGAGGATATTCATTGTTCCGAAAATCATCTGAAACCCATGGTGAGGAAATTTTCATGTGACAAAGTTGCATTATCTCATTGGAAATGGGTTTCAGGGGTCAATCTGGTGAAGTACCCTTCAAGTTTGAATTTCAAATGATCTGCTTCTGAAGTAACCGAATTCACTTTCTAAAGTTTTCTAAAGTCTCACTGTTTGTTTTATCCATCCCTTACAGACTTAAGTTTGACATTAGTTTAAAGCCGGTCGAATTGTTTCCAGACATATTAACCAGGTTCTTACTTTAGCAAGATACCAGGAGTGGCAAATTTCAATTGCAGAGTGCTTAGGGAGTTGGAATTATCGAAGCCGTCGAATTGATTTCCTAGGTCGATTCATGTTTCTTGTTTTGCTTATTGTATTGTTTCGGGGAACCCTTCTGTTTGAGATTGGCTCCTTTTCCTGTTATTTTTTCTAGTCATCAATACTCCAACGAAATCAAGACTCTGTTAGAATTTGAGCAATTGCAGAAATGTTAGAGTTGCTGAGAATAACCGACAGCATTCAAGACTGGCCGAAGCTCAGGGCTTGATTACGTGTGCTCGGCCAACTCTTTATTCTCGGCGCTATATTCGGAAATAGGCCCGTTTCCTCTGTAGAACGTAGCTAGGTTGGGAGAGGAAAAGAGCGCCCTCGTTAGATCTCCCTACTCCCTCCTACGTGGCCTAAGGTTGGCTATTGTTGCCGTAGGTCTCATTCTCTATCATTGTGCAAATTTAACCACTACATAGTTACTCTTCAGGTTCAGCTTGTTGCTACGTCTCAATAACTAGCACTACTTAGCTCGTCGAAAGAAGAATAGTGCATATCCTACCCCACTAATTCTTCAGTAAGGCTCTTTTGTTCAATTTTGCCTGTAAACTTTTATTATTTTGACATCTGTTACGGAGAACCGCAAAAGTTCCAACCTAAGATCTATTTAGGAATTGGAGACTTTTACCACCTAGAGATACTTTGCAGTGATAATCTCACCACTCACTGACATTCTGAATTTCATAACCCAAGCTCGAAATTGCAATCACAATCGAGTATTGCCAGAAGAATTAAATTAAATCTCGCTGCGTTTGAGTTGTCGATTTTCGGTTTTTTCCCTACACTACTTGTTTACTTCGACCACGATAAAACTAGGCATTTCTCAAACTACAAGAGTCCGCCACACACTTTGCTGATTGGTCATACCCTAGGCTGCCTAAAATCATGCCTCTTAACGAAGACATTGAGAGTAACCCAGAATTGTATGGGCTACGTCGTTCTGGACGGGTTAGAACGCAAACTGAAACTTACAACTTTTCAGAGGACGAAGAAGATGAAATTAAGCCAAGAAAACGCAAACAGAAAAGAAGTGTTGGTTCTGATGAAGAGAACGATGAATACAGTTTGAAAAATGGAACATACCATGCCGAAAATGATGATGACGACGAGGTAGATGACGGTGATGATGATGACGACGACGACGATTTTTACGCAACAAAGAAACCGAAAAAATCTCTAAAAAGCAGGAAATCTAAGATAAGTAAGAAATCAAAAAAGCTGTCAAAGCAGGTAAAAAAAGAAATCTTCAGCTCACAGGCAATCAGATTTTCGAGTCGTAATAATAATAAGAGTGTGAATTACAACGTTGATACGGGAAATGATGACGATCTTCTTGAAAGTGGATCTGATAACGCGGACGATTACGATGATGAAGATGCTGATGAAGGTACATATGACTATTATGACGACGATGATAATTCTGCAAACGGACAGGTTGTAACAATCGACATTGTCGTCAACCACAGAGTGATTGGTGATGATTTGAGTTCTGAAGAAGAAGAAGAAGAGTCAGAAACTATAGTCAAATCTGAAATAGAGTCCGAAAATAGCGCTTCAACCAATGGCATTGATGAGAAGGTCGAAGAGCTAATCAAAAAGGAAAAGTCAGAGAAGAGAACGCAGATAAAAGAGATATATGAGCGTGGTGATCCGAAGAAAGATTTTGAATATTTGATCAAATGGCTGGATGTGGCGCACATTCATAATACCTGGGAAACATATGAATCTTTGAAAGAGAAAGGATTGAAGGGTTTCAAGAAATTGGACAATTATATCAATCAGTACATCATTCAGGATCGTGAATACAGGAACGATCCTTTTGTCACCAGAGAAGATATAGAGCAATTAGATATTGAGGAAGAGACTAGACGAGAAAATTTTGAAGAGTACAAGAAGGTCGACCGAATTATTGATAGCGAAAGAGTCACAACGGAAAACGGTATTTCTGAGTTGAAATACTTCGTCAAATGGAAAAGATTGAATTATGATGAGTGTACTTGGGAATTAGCTTCTGAAATTGCCCCGATCGCTCCTATCCAAGTGAAAAACTTTCAGCATAGGCAAAATTCTAAGATTTTGCCGGCAAACTCAGCATCTTATGGCTCCAATAGACCTAAATTTGAAAAACTTACTTCTCAGCCTGCTTTTATCAAAAATGGTGAATTAAGAGATTTCCAGCTGACCGGTTTAAACTGGATGGCATTTTTGTGGTCGAGAGACGAGAATGGTATTCTTGCTGATGAAATGGGTTTAGGTAAAACGGTTCAAACTGTCTCATTCTTGTCTTGGCTAATCTATGCAAGAAGGCAAAACGGACCGCATCTGGTAGTTGTTCCATTATCCACTGTTCCTGCTTGGCAGGAGACTTTCGAAAAATGGGCACCCGATGTTAATGTCATTTACTACATGGGTAACACCAAAGCAAGAAAAACAATTAGAGATTATGAATTTTACATTGACAACAACAAGAAAAAGCCAAAATTTAATATTTTACTTACTACTTACGAGTATATCTTGAAAGATAGATCAGAGTTGGGAAGTTTCAAATGGCAGTATCTTGCTGTCGATGAGGCGCACAGATTGAAAAATGCAGAAAGTTCATTGTATGAATCATTATTTGAATTCAAAATTGCAAATAGATTGCTCATTACCGGTACCCCACTACAAAACAATTTGAAAGAATTGGCAGCATTGTGTAATTTCTTGATGCCTGGTCGATTTGATATGGATCAAGAAATCGATTTCGACACTCCCAACGATGAAGCAGAAAGTTATATCAAAGATTTGCAAGATAAAATTAAACCTTACATTTTGAGAAGATTGAAGAAAGACGTTGAAACATCTTTGCCGGGCAAGACTGAGAGGATATTGAGAGTCGAATTATCAGACATTCAAACTGATTATTATAAGAATATTCTAACTAGAAATTATGGAGCATTGAATCAAGGTATCAAGGGTTCGCAATTTTCACTTTTGAACATTGTTGCCGAATTGAAAAAAGCATCAAATCATCCATATCTTTTTGATGGTGTCGAAGATAAAGTTCTTTCGAATTTTGGTTCAACAAGAGAAAACATATTGAGGGGTTTAATTATGTCGTCGGGCAAAATGGTTTTGTTGGATCAATTATTGAACAAACTACGCAGAGATGGTCATAGAGTTTTGATATTTTCTCAGATGGTCCGAATGCTAGATATAGTTGGTGATTACTTACAACTCAAAGGCCTAAATTTTCAAAGATTAGATGGTACTATCAACTCCCATAAAAGAAGGATTTCAATAGACCATTTTAATGCAAAAGATTCTAAGGATTTCGTCTTTTTGTTATCAACAAGAGCTGGTGGTCTAGGTATCAATTTGATGACTGCAGACACTGTCATCATTTTTGATTCGGATTGGAATCCACAAGCTGATTTACAAGCAATGGCTAGAGCTCATAGAATTGGGCAAAAGAATCATGTTATGATATACAGATTTGTTTCTAAGGATACAATTGAAGAGCAGGTTCTTGAAAGAGCTCGGAGGAAAATGATCTTAGAGTATGCGATCATATCTTTGGGAATAACAGATAAAAAAGCAACTAGCGCTAAAGCTGATCCGTCTACGGGGGAGCTAAGTGAAATCTTGAAATTTGGTGCTAGTGCCATGTTCCAGAAAAATGAAAACCAAAAGAAGTTGGAGAATTTTGATTTAGAAGCTGTTCTTAATCATGCGGAGGATCATGTCACAACTCCCGATTTAGGCGAGTCGAATTTAGGAAGTGAAGAGTTTTTAAAACAGTTTGAAGTTACCGATTACAAAGCAGATGTTGATTGGGATGATATTATTCCCGAGGATGAGTTAAGAAAAATCAAAGAGGAGGAGCAAAAGAGAAAGGAGGAAGCGTTCCTCAAGGAACAGATTGAACTGTCAAGTAGAAAACGTAAAGCTGCTGTCAAAACGGAGTACCAGGACGATGAAGATGATGAATCTAGCAGCAACATTCCTGACAAAAAACGTGGAAGAAAGTTGGACATGAACAAATTAACAGAAGCACAAGTGAGAAGCGTTTACAGGGCTATTTTAAAATTTGGTGATGTTGGTGTTAGAGTCGAAGAGTTGATTGCAGATGGTACGCTTCCTAATAAAAACCCAGAAGTTGTGAAGAAATGTTACGACGAGATGTTTGAAAAATCCAAAGAATTGGTGGAAGGTGTCGAGAGTAAGAGAAATGCAGAATTGAAGTTGTTAGAAGAGAAAGCAGCGGAAGAAAGAATAAGAAATTCACAATTGCCTCCAAATGCAGATGGTAGTCCACTTCCTACTCCAAATTTACTGGCTTTGAATTCCAAGAAGAAAGAGAAGAGAGCGGTCTTATTTGACTATGGAGGATGCCGTAATTTGAATGCTGAAACTGTTCTTGCGAGACCTGTTGAATTGGAAGTATTAAGGAAGTATATACCCAATGACGATATCATGAAATTCAAATTCAAGGTTGATCCAAAAGTTGTGCACGGATGGTCTTGCGATTGGAGTCTCGAAGATGACAGGCATTTGTTAATAGGCATCTATAAATTCGGTTACGGTTCGTGGGTGCAAATTAGAGACGACCCTATTTTGAACCTTCAAAACAAGCTGTTCCTCGAAAGCGCTCCTTCAACTGCCAGTAAAGAAGAAAAGGACAAAATCAATAAGAGGATTCCTGGTGCCGTTCATTTGGTCAGAAGGGCAGACTACCTATTAAACTTTTTGAACGATACCATCAATTTGCCAACAAAACTGGATAGGAAAGAACCAGTCTCTGCATCATCCACCCCCCCTGCTGCAAAAAAGGCCGGTAGAAAGCGTGGACCAAAGAAGTCCATGACCCCTGATAATACGGATAGTAAGCAAAATGGAAACGGATCTAGCGGAAGTAGCGAAAACAGCAACAGTACAAAGAATCTTGACAGCAGTGTTTCATCTCTGAACTCCTCTAATACGTCAGTATCTTCACCATTGAGCAGAGTTGTATCCACCTCAGGCGGTAAGCGTGGCAGCGTTACCAATATGCATCCATTACTTACCCCAGTCGCTAATGACTTGAAAACCTGGATGTCAAAAGGGAAAGGCATGGACAAAAGCGAGTGGGCAAACAAATTGAAAGTATCGTTGCTCAATATTGGCAAATGCATCGAGGACATTTCCAAAAACAAGCAAGGGCTGAATCAGGAATTGTGGATCGAGGCGTGTAAAGCATGGCCAAAAAAGGGTGTTAAAGCGGAAGACATCAAGCGTGTATACTTTAAGAAGGTGAAGCATGTGAAATAGTCTGGAAACCATGTAATGACGTGTAATGACGTGTATTAATGTATAGTGATTTGATAGATCTAAAATTCAAATTTTGAGTGAAATGTATTATCAAATGGAAACTTCCCGATTTGGCATCCTTAGTGGATCGACGCGTCGCTAAGAATTTAAAAAAATACCAAAAAGTGGGATTTTTGGAATTTTTTTCATCCCCAAACAATTTTATTTTCATAGTGGAAAAATTTTCACTCTGTTTTCGTAGAAGGAGTTGAAGAGCTGGAAAAAAAGAAGGACCTTTTTCGTCAGTTGCCCATTTCCAATCTCGTTTTCTTTTTATTTTGCCTATACCCTCTATTTTGAATTTGGTTTTTTTCTCCTTTCCTTTCTTCAGAACATACTTTTGGTTTTCATCGTCGTCATATCGTCAGGTTTCATTTTTTCTATATAGTTGGGTCTTCCTACATATTTGAGAAAATATCCATATCCATAACTAAAAAAAACTAAAAAAAATTCGAAAAACTTTTGAAAAAAATTATAAAAAAAAGAATCAAATCATTCACTATCTGATTAGATTTTAATTACACTTTTTTTCTGAACCTGCTTTTTGAAACAAACAAACAAAACAAAACAAAACAAACAAAACAATCAACTCAAAAGAAAAAAAATAAAAAACAATCAATACACAATGTCCTCTCCTGATGTTAACCAACTCGCCGACAGCGTTGAAAAGCTATCTGTCACTGAAAACACAGAATCTACCCCAGTCACCACTACTGAAGAATCTCCAGCCCCAGAATCCCAACAAAATGAGGTCCTTTCTTCTTTGTATGTCGGTGAACTTGACCCAAGTGTCAGTGAATCCGAGTTGTACGAACTCTTCTCCGCAATTGGTCCTGTGTCCTCCATAAGAGTCTGTAGAGATGCAGTCTCTAAGCAATCATTAGGTTACGCTTATGTTAATTACCAAAACCGTAACGATGGTGAAAAGGCTCTGGAAGAGTTGAACTACGCTGAAATAAAGGGTAGACCATGCAGAATCATGTGGTCTCAAAGAGATCCTGCAGCCAGAAAGAATGGTGCAGGTAACATTTTCATCAAGAACTTACATCCAGATATTGATAACAAAACCTTACACGATACCTTCTCTTCTTTCGGTAACATCTTGTCTTGTAAGATTGCTACTGATGCCAACGGAAACTCTAAAGGTTTCGGTTTTGTCCACTACGACAACGCTGAATCTGCTCAGGAAGCCATTGAAAGCGTCAACGGTATGTTATTAAATGACTTGGAAGTTTACGTTGGCCCTCACATCTTAAAGAAAGACAGAGAATCTAAATGGCAAGAATTGGTGGAGAATTTCACCAATATTTACGTTAAGAACTTCAGTACTGAATGGACGAAAGAAGACCTTGAAAAGCTTTTCACTCCCTTTGGTGCTATTACTTCTCTTTACTTGGCCACTGATGAAAACGGAAACTCAAGAGGTTTCGCTTTTATTAACTACGAAAAACACCAAGATGCTGCTAAGGCTGTCGAAGAATTGAACAACACTGACTACGACGGTAAAGTGCTGTTCGTCGGTAGAGCTCAAAAGAAGAGAGAGAGAGTTGAACAATTGAAGCAACAACATGAAGCTGTCAAGCAAGAAAAGATGAGCAAGTACCAAGGTGTTAACTTATTTGTCAAAAACTTGGACGATTCAATTGATGATGAAAAGTTGAAGGAAGAATTTGCTCCTTACGGTAACATCACTTCGGTGATCGTGATGAAAGATGATGCTGGAAAATCCAAGGGTTTTGGTTTTGTGTGCTATTCGACTCCAGAAGAAGCAACCAAGGCAATCAACGAAATGCACCAAAGACTTGTTGAATCGAAGCCTTTATACGTTGCTTTAGCCCAAAGAAAAGATGTTAGAAGAAACCAGCTTTCCCAACAAATTCAAGCTAGAAACCAAATGAGAATGCAGCAAGCTGCTGTTCAAGGTGGTATGGGTCAATTTGTTGCACCTGTTTTCTACAACCAAAACTTCATGCCACAAGTACCAGCCGGTATGAGAGGTGGTGCATTCCCAGGTGGCCCAAACCCAATGATGATGCAACAAGGTGGCGCAAGACCAGGTCAAGGTATGCCAAACTTCAATGTTGGTGCTAACGGTCAACCTGTTCCAGTTTATGTTCAACCTGTTTTCAACGACTACCCACAGGGTAGAATGCAACAGCAACAAAGATACTACCAAAACAGACCAAACCAGTTGCCACAACAGCAACAGCAACAACAACCAAGAAAGCAAGGTAAGGATGACAACTTAGCTCAAATTATCTCACAATTGCCCTCTGACCAACAAAAGAACGTTCTCGGTAACGAGATCTACCAAAAGATTGTTGACACCAACAAGGTTGAAGATCCTAATGCTATTGGTAAAATTACTGGTATGCTTCTTTCCATGGAAAACTCACAAATTTTAGCTTCCTTAGAAAATGACGATTTATTCAATTCTCAGCTTAATGAAGCTATTAATGCTTACCAATCTTACAAAAACGAGGAGATTGTTGCTCCAGCTGAATCTTCGGAAACACCAGCTGAATCTAATTAAGTTGGGTACACTGTATTTTTAACGAAAGAAGCTACGAAGTCCTTACAATATGAATAAAAATTCGGGTAAGTTTTGAATGTTCTAGTTGGGGTTATTACATTTTGAGATTTACTTGACTTAATTTTATTGTGCTTTATGAAACCGAACTTCCTGTGGTATTTGCAGTTATGTCTTGGCCTATATTTTCTCCATTCTTTGAGTTGGATAATTATTTTTGTGTTTGTTTCTCTGTTTTTTATCTTTTTGTTTTGAGGTAAAGCGGAAGTTTTTTCAGAAATGCATTGTTCATTTACATTAAACGCTATTTCTACTTCAGATATTTATTGCTTTAATATATAGGATGTCTAGTGTAATTAACTTCATTTTTTTATAATGAAAAAAAAAAACTAAAAAATTATTAACACTTTTCGACAAAACGTCAGATTATCTTAGATACTAGTTCTTGTCATTTTTGTCCAGCAAGAATTCAAATTCATCACCCATATCATTTTGTAACCAAGCAGCTTGGTTTGTAACATCTTTCCATAATTCCATGTCATTCGAAGTAGATGATAGCTGTTCAAATTTGGGTATATCATCAATTTGGTTGAAAATTGATGATAAGCTTGGTGAAAAAAGTCCCGTATTTATCTCATGCTGAGGTCTCGACCGATCCAAGATTGTGGTCAAAGAATCCATAAAAAGACTGTGATTTGGATTGAGGGTATCCTGAGTTGGAAGTTGTTGGGCAGGGTAGGTATCATGTTCATTATTTTTCTGGTGTATACCTTTGTTGGTATTGTGAACCTGACTGTGGTATTGGTTACTTCTATTATGTTCGAGCGAAGTTAAATCTGATTGATCTGACTGCTGTAACGTGGAAGCTCTTGATGTCAAAGACTGTAAAGGGCTAAACAATGAAGCATGATTGGCTAAAGCAGAATGCAGAACTTCATGAGATTCTTTGAATTGTCGTTCCAAGGATGAAGTCTGCAATGCTGTTGATACTAACTCAGCATCTTTTTGTGCTGAAGTATGAGATTCTTTAGCTTGGGTAGGGAAGGGATGAGACCTAGAAGCTTCTTTTTCATTATTATTATTGTCCATAGATATACCATTATCGACCTCATCACTAAGATTGTTGGCGTTCGGGTTAATACTCAAACTCGTTTTTTCTGTGGTTCCTACTTTTGCTACTGTGACATTGTGGCCAAAAGACTTGTCTAAGTTTGCGGATGAAGTAGGTGGGTTTAAATTGTCATTATGTTTTTCCAAAAGCCCAGACATTGAACTACTGAAATCAAGTATAGATATTAGTCTCAGTATTTGCTCTCTTCTCAATGTAGCAGGATGGTTTCCCAAATTTCTCATTTTCGTGAATAATGTTAATGCGTGATCCAAATGCTCGTTTGTGGCATCATAAACCCCAAAGGTGGCATTGAATAATACTAGAGTTGCGGTTGAATTAAAAAGATACTCCCGATCCATATAGCCAAACATTGCCACCATATTTTCAGGAACTAAAGCCCATAATGAACGCACCGTATTAATGGAGGCCTGAAACGAAGCATTTAGTAAAGCTAAAACAACTGACGAGTATTTGGAAAGATCAAGGTACTTCCCTTCTTTGGGATTTGAAGACTTGAGATTGAGCAGCACAAAGTGGAATAATAATGGCCTCACAGCAAGATTTATACCTTGAAAGTATTCAGTCATCATATTCACCACTAAACGTGAGATTGTCAATTCTTGTTGGGAATAATCGCAATTGATATCTTGGGGAAGTGCTTTCTTCCATTTGAGTAAGGCAACAACCATTTCGTGAACGACAGGTAGTATATTTGACGAAGGATGTCTAGTGTATAATTTCCTTAATATATTGGCATTGATCTGTGTAATCTTGACGCAATTACTTATGAATTCAGCTTCTGGAAAAATATAGTTTTCACATCCAGGATCCGGATGTGACATATCGAAATCGCTTGGAAGTTCTGTGGATATGTCCTCATCTGTCAGTGATAAAGGTAAACCTGCCTTCGAGGCAAGCATTCTTTCATACATGTAAACTGTCCACCATAATCTTCTTCTATGCTCAAGCTCAAACCTATTCAAACTATCTTTTCCAATATCAACATGTAAGCCCAATAGTAAAGATGCTCTAAGTGCAATGCCGAAGTAAAAATAAGATGCAGCTGTACAATCAGCCACTTGGAGATAAAAGGCGTATAAGAGTAAAACTTCTATACCTCCTTCTCTTATACAATTATCGATCGATCCGCTTGCAAATAATCCTGTAAAGAGCTCACTAGCCTGGTTGAAAAACCCAGAGCCGGGAAGTTTTGTTCCGCTGTAATTTGGTTTGTTTCTCCTCTTTGTATTTTGTGTGCTACTTCCAGAACCACTTTCGTTATTGGTGTTTCTAAAGTCGGTGGTAGCATTTTGAGAGCTGGCAGACGATCTCATATTTTGATGACGATTGAGCTTTTGTTTCTTCCGCCTCGGCTTTTCACTCAATTTATAGCCATTCAAGTAGTTAGCAGTACCCAAATACATTTCCCCTGTAGCAAAAACCAAAAGTAGTTTGCAAAACCAAATCGTCTCCAAGATCGATTCGTTTTGAGGAGAGCTATTCAAAGATTGGATTCCGTAATCTAGTTTGAACCCAGTATTTGTGTCATCGTTGTAGATTCGCCTTAGGTTTTCTTTCACTAATCCTTCGTTGAAAAAGTAAAAGCATCCGTCGTTGTAAGAAACAAATGAGTCTACTAGTAACATTGCGTAACTATAACTCGGTAGGGTAAAATTGACATTGATTCCTGGACGTGAGTGCGTTTTCCCTAGCATTATTCGATATGCATTGCCCTCTTTCTCTAAAATTGTTTCATTTTCTACTTTATTTTGAGGCGACACTGATTCGGGTGATGCATCTGGCACATCAGACCCGCTGTGTCCATTATTAGATAACATTGGGGCAACGAGCCTTCCAATCTCAAGTCCGAAAAGCGTCATTGAAGAAGATCCTATGTATAGTCTCTCTCCTGTCCTCGAGTGAATGAGTCTACCATACTGTTCCAAAAATGGAGGTATGACCTCCTGACTTCTGCCTCCACTTGTGGAAGGTTCTTGCTGATTCCGATTTGGTCTTGTATCGTCATGTCGATCTATTCGTACTTCATCAATTGGAAAATTTGGGTCATTTGAAGCGTGCTCTTTACAATCGTACTCCTTCTTCAAACTCGAATCTCTAGAAGTTTCGTTGAAGTTTCTTCCAATACTATGACTACCACTTTCATCATGGTGCATCTTCACTGCATCAGTGGTAGACACGTTCGCTCGATCGTTTTCCATAACGATTTCTAACGGTTCCACAATTTCTTCATCACTAGAGTAAGAAGGGAAGCTTCTGGTGTGTGTACTTTCAAAAGAGGAATCTTTCTTGCTGGTTTTATTGAACGATCTCAAGTTTGCATTTTCAACTTTGAGTTTTGAAATCATATTCTGTAATTTGTCTAAATATTTGACACTAATGACTACCTTTCTTTCTGCTTCTAGGTAGACGCAATTCTGTTTCAAGTTCAAGCATCTTGAGCATGGCTCTCCCATTCCATCACACTTGATATGCCGTTGTCTGCAGTTCGTGCACGCCATGTTTGTTCTCCTCTTTTTATCACACGAAGATCCCGTAGCCGGCTTATCTAAGGCTATAATGGGCCTCTCGCTGAGGTTATTCAATGGAGAGGTATCGTCTGCCCTAATAAGATCTTTCTCTCTATCTAACATTGTTGAATCTGACACTATGTTTGACAAGACACGCTCATGGGAGAGACCTTCTGCCCCTATTTCTCAAAAGCACCAAAAGGCCATTTAAAAGCTTCTTTTATTTTTATCGTTTTACCTGTCTCCAACTGACGAAAGCTCTCGCTTTCTTGAAATTTACGACTGCAAGCTAGGCAGTCCTATCAAACGGTACGGATTCAGTTACTGTTACTCACTTATTAGATATGGCTGAGGTTCTACGATAGTCTATACATCTATCACAAACGTCAAAGCTTGGTTTCCTCAAGTTTTTCTGCAACGGCTTCTGGTTCAACAGTAGAGCCCTGTTCCTGCGCTCCAGGATACTTTGAGCCTCTGTTTTTCACCTTCTTTGTTTTCTTCTTTTCTGGTTGTGCGACTGGGTAACCTTCTGTCTCTGCGAGCTGGAACTCCTTGTTGGTCTTGTACTCTTCAATGATTGGAGTCAAGAGGACATTGATAGCGTCGGCAACACCGGCTTTCAAGTCGACAGGAGATAATTCCTCCTTGGCAAATGAAGACTCTAGCTCTTCGTAAGTCTTGAACAAGATTGGACCACCGTACTTCTCTGGTCTGTCGATAAAAAATTGAAAGGTGTCATCACCGTACTTTAGTTCGTGAATTGGGCCCAGCACATTTTTCACGAAAGCTAAGAGACCGTTATCTTCGATGTTACCTGGTGCACAGAACGCTTGGTTGATCTTCTTTTTAACCACTTTTGGTTCCTCTAATAAATCAATCTTAGAGTTTGGATCAGATGCAGACATCTTACCACCTTGCATCAAACCTGGAACCATGCGATTCATCAAGTGAGCTCTCTTTTTGTAGCCTAAAGATTGAATGTTTTCTTCAGCCAAAACAAAAATTTTTCTTTGATCCACACCACCAAGTTGGACATCAACTCCCAAATATTCTTCATCTAACACTTGCATCAATGGGTAGATCAAGCCAGATAGAAGTGGGTTGGCAACTTGTTTGACGACATCCGCACCTGCCCTCTTGGCATCGTTTTGAGAAACAAAGTTTGATAATTTGAATAAGTCCAATGTGTATTTAGGGGTTAGCTGGTAGGAGGACCCCAGAACAAACTTCAATCTGTCTACTGGAACATTGATGGATCTGAGGATAGATTTCACAACAAACTCGTAGTATTTAGCTCTGTGCTGGACAACTTCTAATGGTGCCTTCATGTTGTCTAAGAACGCATGTAAGTCTGCAACAAGAACGGTTACTTCCACTCCTGCTTTAAGCAAATGTGCCAATTTTACCATAGGCACAAAGTATCCACAGTGTGGTTTTCCTGTTGGAGCAGTACCCCAGTAAACCTTCAAAGGCCTCTTTTCAACTTCCAAGACATTTTTAATGATTTGGGGGTTGAGGACTTCTTGTAATCCTCTGGTGATAAGTTCGTATTGTTGATCAGGTGTAAGCTCAGACATAGTGAATATTTGACTGCTTGATTGTAATTCTACTCTGGAGTTGCAGTTTTCTCTTCAATGTTCCCTCGTCCTCAACTCGAGTTATCTGAAAGAGTCACTTTTGATGGAGAGAAATCGAGGGAAACCTCCTCGTGTTTTTCAGTGAGGATAGAGAAAAAGAAAGGTAGCTCGGGACTATCGACTTTGGAGGTCTCTTCATCACCTCGGAGAGTTTATGTTTCGGGTTAGATGCATGCATGAAGCTAATTTTGGGGAAGAGACGGAATAAAGGAGCGCTTCAGAGACGAATGTCACAGTCGTTCGATATAAACCTATTGCAGCTGGACACGGTGTTTTATTTGCGGTTTTATTCTGGTGGATACCGGGACAGACAATGCGGGCACTAGTTTTTAGAATTTGACATACGACATAACCCAGGAGACAACTATGCAACATTGAGATACGCCAACCAATCCAACTATAGAAATGAAGAGCTGATACGTAAACAAGTGTGCGTCTCCATATTAGTGTTAGACCCGATCAAGAAGATCGTGAGGGAGAGCCAGATATTGTTGGAATCCGATGTAGAATGGCCAGACCCGCAGAGAGAATCCAAGCAGGAGCTAGAGATTAGATACGGTAAGAATGTGAAGTGGCTTAAGACGAAGAACATTTCCTCTCTTGTGTCTATCGAGTCACAGAAAGATTCAGCGGGACTTTCTGTATTTTACTACCTTGTACAAGACTTGAAAGTAATCGTGTTCTCATTGATCTCTCTACAATTCAAGATCAACCCTTTGCAAGTATAAGCCGGCAGAGGTGTTATTAGAGCAAGGAGTGTATTGAAGGGCCTTTGTAAATAAATAAGAAACTCTATCCAGATTTAAGATGCTTAGTAAAAGGCGAGTGTGTGACTTGATGCGGTGTTTCTACAAAATGTTTCTGGGCTCTGAGACTAAACCTCTTGAGCCGTATAAAAGTTTTGAGCCGTGTGTGTTCAAATGCGGTCCATCTCGATGGTTTTCTGTGGTGGCTCGGCTGGTGGAGAAGCTTGTGTCGTTATGCTTTATCGGCTGTGTAGTAAAGGGTGAACTATTGCTAGTGTGATAAACTTCCTCGAAGACCCTAGAAGGAATGTACTCGTAATTGTCCACCACTTTCTGTTCGCTCTTGGAAAGGTTGTTCAGCAAACTTGGCACTAAGTTAGCACTGGAAGAATTGAAAGGATCTTCATCGGAGTCGTCCGTGAACGGAATATTGCCAAAGCCGTCATCATGCAGATCGGAGGTGGACTTGTTGAATAGGTTCGTCCTCGAATGGGATACCGGTATCTCATGCAATTGGACATCAAATTGGTTGGACTTGTCGATCGAGTCCGAGGTGAAATCGTTGGAGAAGTTCAGTGTTGACTGATCCAGCTTCCTCTCCTCCTCGATGTCAATAACAGCGTTTTCATTCTTCAAAAAGGAAGGAACCTTCCTCCTTTTGGAGAAGTCCTCCTCCTGCAGTTGTGCTTTGGCAGAGTACAATTTACTCACACTTTTCGCCACCAGATCGGCGCAGTACTTGCTGAACTTCATATGGGATCTTTTTTTGGTCATGCTGATCACGCAGATGGACGAGATCACCACAATGATGTTCCTCACCGTGAAACATAGCCAGACAATAAAGGAGAACATCATGAAGGAAAGCAACACGGCCTCCTCCTTGTGATTCTGAGCAATGGAAGAGATGATGCTACCAATGTCGCCCGTGGTGAACTTGTTCGAAACCGAGTATGCGATGGTGGCTCCGTTCAAGATCTGTCTTGGGGTGTCTGCGAGGATCCAACTGATGATATCGTAGTGGTACTCGCTGTATATTGTTAAACACATCCAGTCGTGGAAGTTTTTCGTCTGGATTTCCTCAAAGATGCAGAACCTTTCGTAACTCTTCAACGAGCCGATCATCCTGGCCCCCGTGTGCAAATACGTCTTGACAACCTTGTTTTCCTTCTCGATGAATACACCGAGCACCCAAAAAAAGATCACGTATAGAAATGAGATGCCGATACAGGTTGTGAAGATGATCTTATACGCCAAGATGGGGATATACGTGATTGTGTGGAAGTCGCTCCAATTCTTCAGGGCGTAGATCTGTACCAACGTGTAGACATCTGACGCAAGGAACAGTAGTTGGAAGCTCAGTCCGATGAGCATCATGATGTAGCTCAGCACATTAAGAAAGCTGCACTTTCTGTAGTTGTGTTCGCCCGTAATGTTGTTGAAGGTAATGCTCTCCGGCTCATCGAACAACGTCGAAGAAAACTGCGTCTTGCTCTCCATCGTGTCTGCCCCTCACAGACTGCAGCGTCCCTCTCAGCAGCAGAATAGAGCGTGTGACTAGGTGCCGTTGAAAACCAGGAGCTGTACCAGGACAGAAAGCAAGCGAAAGCTGGCAGCAGGTCCCGTTAGACCCAGCAAAGGCTCAGTTAACCCGCCAGGGCAGAGAGGGCCAAGACAAAAGCCAAGACGAAACGGAAACAAGCCAACTGCGCCACGCGTCAGAAAAAATCATGAAACGGCTCCAGACCTCCTCGGGGTGCCTAAAATAGAACGGGTGTCGCTATGTAAACACGAGTCTCAGTACAGACACTATACAGGGAGAGAGCCACGAAGAGGTCTGACGGGTCTGCTATCTGCTACGACGGGTCCGTCTTGTAGAGGCGCCTGGTTCGGTGTCGGCCTCGCCGGGTGCCGGGCTGCTGGCAGCAGCGTCGTTGGTCTCGGGGGTGGGCGAAGTCTTTGGACGTCGTCCCCGGCGTCTCGGTGTAGCTGCGGCAGCAGCGGGAGCTATCCCAGCAGCAGCGGGAGCTATCCCAGCAGCAGCGGGAGCTATCCCAGCAGCAGCGGGAGCAGCACCGTCGGCTGCTGCTGGTGCTGAAGTGGAGCCGGGAACCGAAGTCGACGATGCGGTTGAAGGAGCGGTGGCAGTGACATTTGCGGAGTTGGGGATCTTCTGCTTCTTCGGGGTAGCTTGTTCTGTCGAGACAGAGTCCAGTCTTCTCTTGCGGGACGACCTGCGGAGACGCATTCCCTCGTTTGCATCGTCTGCCTCATCTCGTTCCTCGTTGTTCTCTTCTGCTTCACCTTCTTCCCTCTGCTTCTCTTCATCCCCCGGTCCGGCATTATCCGATATGGCAGCCTTTTCTACCTCTTTCTCCCCACCCTTGGCTTGCTTGGCCTCGTCCGTCTCCTTGTCGCTGGCACCTTCGTTGTCGCTTTCCCCTCGTCTCTTGGAACGAGTTCTCCTCGTCAGCACTTCGACCTCGGGAGCAGGAGTGGTCTTCCGTTTGCGGCCGCTTCTAGTGACAGAGGTGTCGACTTCACCCTCTGTCGGTGGCTGGTGAGAGCGCCCGTTAGAGCTGCTCCGGGTACGTTTCCCAACTGCCTCTTCGGGAGTTTCGTTCTCAGTGTTCTCGTCCTCCTCCTGGTCTGACCTTCTTCGTAGTCTCGTACTCCGACGTGGAGTGATGTCATCAACTTTGCTTCTTCTTCTGCCTCTCTTTTTAGGGGTGGCAGTCGTACCTTCTGGCTTTTCATCAGGCTCGCTTTCAACACCCAACGATGTGTTGTTAACCTCGTTCTCAGACTCTTCCGCTTCGTCGGACTTGATGGCATCTTCGTTTTCACCAGCGATCTCACTCATCAAGCTGGTGGCCGAGGACTTACCACGTCTTGCTTCTTCTATGTCGTGGGTTTTCCTTTCGTTGTGCTGCGTTTCCTTCTCCACGTTGATGTGAAGCTTTCTGGCCTGAGCTCGAGTTAAGTGTGCTGGTTCTTCACTATCTTCTTTATCTTCTTCGTCCTGCTCTCTACTCTCTTTCCCGCCCCCGTCATCAACTTCATCATGTTTAGCATCCACTTCTTTGTCTTTACTTTCTTTTCCTTCTTCTCCTGCCTCCTCTTCTTCTCCTATCTCTTCTTCCTCCTTCAACTGCTGCTTTGTTTCCCTCACGGCATTTTCCTTCTCCACTTCTATTGAATTCTCTTTCAGTTTCTTTCCTATATCTTCCTGAGACATATCTTGCACCGCTGTCTTTTCAGGTATTTCTCCTGTATGATCGGCAGTATTCTTTTCGATCGTACTACTTGATTTATCATCTATTGCCTCGAAAGACACGCTTTCATCGAAAACTTTATTCTTATCTTCATCTATCGTGACGTGTTTGTGTTTCTTTTCCACTGATGTATCCCTTTCGATTACATTTTCGACAACTTCCTCAGATTCGGCATGCTCAGAGATTGCTTCCGGACTTCTCGCTTCTACCTTCGCTTTGATCTCTTCCTTAGTCTCGTTCTTTAAGCTGGACTTTGTCGGCGTCTCATCTTTTTTCTGTTGTTTCTCTCCAATCTTCATTGTCCGTTTCTGCGCAACTCCGTCCTCTTTATTTCCGTTAGTCTCATCTGTAGTTTCTACAGCTTCTATGCTGGCTTGCTGTGAGGATTGGTCATTAGAGAGGCCTTCTTTCGAATCTAACTTTGACAAACCCTCCATGTCATAGTACTCATCAATCTTCGCCTTCAGTATTGCGCCAGTGATCTTTGGCTCGGTATATTTTTCGCCCAGTTCCTTTTCAATAATGGACAAGCATTCCTCGGCATTTTTACCCAAGGGCCGATGGAAGCACATCAAATTTAAAAGGTACCCTTCCTTTTCCATATTCCACTCATACTCTGTAGAATTCATTTGTGGTATGTATAGGAGAGATCTGATAGGTTTGTGTACCAAAACGTTGCCAATAAAACACCAGGACCCATTTTCCTCTTGTGTTCACAACATGCTCCACCAACATTGGATAAACTGTCACGCCGAGCGAAACATGTATTTTTCAGAAATCTCCAAAAAAAGTATATTTTGAAGTGCGATAGTTAGAGGTTATAGATAATACTACAAAAGATGGTTGCTCTCGAGATATTCAACAATATTACCGATCATTTCTGCTTTGTTCTTACCCGTCTTAACAAGGCCTCCCTTGCTTTTGATATAACCACGAAAAACGTCATTTGTACAGTTCTTAAGTCCGAATTCACGATAGTAGATTACCGCTTTAGCATCGTTTAATGGATCCGCAGATTCCGATACCCTGGATTTTTTTACCCGTAGTTCCTCATGGTTCTCTGTCCCTCGTTTCAACTCACTGAAGTTAGAAACACGATTGTACCTGCTTTGCAACTCGTTCACTAAATCCGTCAATGATTCGTCTTGGTCGATTTTACGACGCAATACAAGCATTTCTTGATGCATCTCATCGAGCTCCAGCTGTTGCTTCCCGAATCCCGAGTTTTGCTCATTTTTAGAACCAAGTTCGTCTTTACTCTCCGATGGTTCAACCTCCCGTTGTAATATGTGATCTTCCATGACCTTGAATTTCCAAGAGAGGGAGGGGTTGGGTAATGCCTTAAAGTTTTCTAGTGTCAGATTATCAACTAATTTGTCTAGCATATGTGTGTCGTCAAGCTCAGAAAGCGAATCAAGCTTGTCAATGTAATCTGGAGCTTTCCTGACCTCGTTTCCAAATGGGAATTCTAACATTGCCAAAGCATGGGGGTATTTATCAAATGTTAAACCAAACTTTTCAGAGATTCCTGTGGGTATTAAGTAGTAAAATCTTGGATAAGAAGTTTTTCGAGGCATTCCCCAGCATAAGGCTATCATCCTTTTCTTACATAGTGACCTGTAAAGAGCAGCAAACTGATCTAGTGAGTTGTCTATTTCGCTGTCTTCATTTGCAATGACAAATAGAGCCTTGCTGATGGTATATGAAGGATTGAAATATCTAGATTTCCTAGTACCAACTACGTGTAAAATAGGTTTTTCTGGTTCTCCAAAATTCATGCACTCTGTCTGGATTTTCTCTTCTATCCCCATGTATTGATCAGAAATTTGATAGACTTTCTTTGTGTCAGCAGAATCTGCCTCATTACCGCCAGCATTTGGTGTAGTTCTTTTCTTTACATATCTCAGCCGATTCTCGCTATTGTAAAACTTAATTTTTTTCCAATGAACAGTTGTGAACGGATTAATTCCTCTTACGCCAATTTTCAAGTTACCAAATATGAGGGGGCATTGAAAAGCCATCCTCTTGACAGTTGCATGTTTGATAATCTTTTCATCTAGCTTCTCCAAAGAAATTTCACTGACCGCAGGTAGGTATTTCTTCGTCTCAGCCTCGTTATCCATTGGAAAGTCAAACAATTGTTTGAATTCATCAATTTGGTCCGTTTCTGGTTTTACATTGTCAGTCTCTTCGTTCTTTAGAATGAATGGATATACGGTGATTTTTGAGTCATTAAGATCTCTCAGTTTGCTATGTATCTTTTGCTTAATGTTTTCCTGTCCATTAAACAACGTCTTGCAGTCGGTAAAAAGAAAAACTTTTCTACTGGTATACTCTTCCGTCCTTATCGGTATATTGTTAAAATCTAATAATGCTTGTTGGAGCATACTATACAATGAATAGCCAAAATTTGCTTCCACATCTGAATTTTTGATTGGTAATAATTTGCTCCACCTTTCGACATTGTTAAAAGAAATGTTTATCACTGTTTCAGTGGGTACAGCATTTTTCAGATATCTGTCAAGTGTTTTTAACATGCCTTGGTTAAGATCCTGGAGCCTGAAAATCCTGTATACACCTTCGGGGGTCTCGACACTACCGTCTCCAGAACTTTTGCTTTCCTTTGAGCAGTTGAAAATATAAAGACCTAATCCCGTGTTTGGCATTGTTTTCGTCAAAGTTATAAGAAGATTCAAGAACGTATTGAAAATCGCAGACATCTTTTCCGTTATAGAATTGGTCATATGCACCGCCAGTATTATTCCTTCGTGAATCCTGAAACTATCCGCTTCATCATCTTCATTTTCGTCATACTCATAAGTACTGTTCTTGTTCATCTCATTTGGCTTCTGTTATGACTTTTTTTGTTCCAGAACATCTTCTCATTGAACCTATTTCGATTATCTCTTAACCATCTTGTATTCTGACTTACACAAATAGAAACGCCAAAATTACAATCATTACGGTGCACGGATGTGTTCTGGTTACGACCGATACGAGATGAAAACGCAATTGTCGATGAAGTTTCTGTAGCATTTTCTGTTATGAAGTATGCATTGGCTTTAGGAGATAGTTGCAATTTATCGCTTAACAGTCAAGTTGGTTTCTGATCATCATTAAAACATACGTTATGAGCAAATATTTGCAACTTGCATTTCATCCGCAAGAGTTGAAATCGGTGGCTCAATTGTACGTCAACTTTCTCTCCAGATTTTTGAGAAAATTCACTTTTCTTCGAATGTTCGATTGATACTAACAATCGGTTTACCTTCTTCCGTCAAAACCTTTCTTGGCGTTATCCTTTTCAAATGAATACTTTTTTTATCTCAGAAAGTACTTTAGAAGACAACTGTATCCCTTCGACCCTGCTTCTGATTCTGAGAAAACATGTTACGATTTATTGAAGAAGACTTCCAGAACATTCGTTGCGGTTATCATGGAACTGAACCCAGAATTGCGTAATGCAATCATGATCTTTTACCTCGTATTGAGAGCACTAGATACAATTGAAGACGATATGAGTATTGATCCGAAAATAAAAATCCCATTGTTGAGAACTTTCCATGAGAAGCTTTTGTTGAAAGACTGGACTTTCGATGGCAATGCCGAAACTGAGAAAGACAGATGTGTTCTTTTGAGTTTTGACGGCGTTCTTGCAGAATATTCTAAGTTGAAGCCAGAATATCAAGATATTATCAAGGATATAACCGCTGAAATGGGAAACGGTATGGCCGATTATATTAACAATGACGAGTTCAACTTAAATGGTGTCAAGACCGTCAAAGACTACGACCTTTATTGCTACTACGTTGCAGGTCTTGTTGGTGTAGGATTGACAAAGTTGGGTGTTGCTTCTAAATTCTGTGATCCATACTTACTCGACCATATGGAGCTGAGTCATTCAATGGGTTTATTTTTACAGAAGACCAATATCATCAGAGATTACAAAGAAGACCAAGTTGATGGGAGATCATTTTGGCCGGAAGAAATCTGGTCTAAGTATGTTGGCAAATTATCTGACTTTACCAAAGCAGAGAACGAAGAAAAAGGTCTTCACTGTATTACAGATCTAGTATTGAACTCAATGAACCATATTAAAGACGTTTTAGTGTATCTCACCATGGTTTACGATCATTCGACTTTCAACTTTTGTGCAATTCCTCAAGTCATGGCTATTGCAACATTGGCTGAAGTTTTCCAGAACAAGAATGTTTTCAAAAAGAATGTTAAAATTAGAAAAGGGACTGCCTGTGAGTTGATTCTTAACTCTAGAACGTATGAAGGTGTCTTAAAAATTTTTAGCAAATATTTGAAAGTCATTCATCATAAATGTCCCGTTTCTGATCCAAATTACCTTGCAATAGGTATAAAGTGTGGTGAATTGGAGCAATTCATAGAAGAGTTAAATCCTAATCCAAAGCATTTACCAAAAGGTGTCAAACCATTGCAGACCATAAACTACTTGCGTGCTTCGAAGAAAATTGAAACTGATGAATCTATCAAATCATTGATAAGATCGGAGTATATTGGTACAAATGTTATTTTGACTTTAGTTGGTCTTGCAACCATCTCGATTATTTACACTTCTGTAGATATCTACCTCCACGGTTTATAAACCCTTCCTCTCATTTATTATCACTATGTAATATTGCCGTACTTCACTCATACCAAGTAATTCCCCAATTTTTTTTGAAAAGGGATAGATCCACTTTTATCACGCATTAAAAAAATCGACTAATTTTATGTCAGCTGCATATTCATATTCAATATGTCCATTAATTAACTCGTGATCAACCTTCTCACGTTCTCGTTCATATTCTAAATTCTTTCTGATAAACTCATAATTTATTTTTGATTTAATATCAGCAATGGAGTGAGAAGCATTTGTCTGCAGAAAGTGATCTAGACGGCTGTCATTTACTTTTCCGCTCAACGTTGTTAAAAATTCTATGACTTCTTTAGGAGTTTCCTTGTAGTCTTCCAAGAGCTCTATCAATACAAAAAATAGTGTGTCAAACTCAGATCCATAGCACTGACATGTCATCAGATGTAGATAGTTTTGAATAGATATTTCTAATCCCAACCTTTTAAAAAACTTTAGAATTTTTAATCCGAGCAATTTCAACGGAAACTTGGAAATTTGATGAAAAACAACGTCTTTATGTTTCTCGTTCAAAAGGTGTTGATTCATTTGGAGACCATTTAACAGAAAGACTGTGCTAGCCATATAGCCGTCCAAATTGTCTATAGATGCAAGAAGAGAGTACACAGCTATTTTTTTGACTTCTTCAGATGCTATCTTGTCCAATACCTGTAATTTTTCCTTGATGTTTGCGTAATCGTCCAAATCTGAAATAGAAAGAAGAGTGGCTGGTAGTTCCTCCAACTGGGGTAGTTCTATTATCTTATCACTCGCGAGTCTTTCCATAAGTACCATACATTCTTCAAATCCGTATGAGGCGATCAGCTTAAAGCAGACAGTATTTCTCACGGTAACTGAATCAATTTTTGATAGCACCAGCAAAGCGTTTTCCCTCTGATCTGATTGGATCAGGGTATCAGCATAACGTTCCCAAGTGGTATCAGTATAATCGAAATTTTGAACATCAGTAAATAAAGTCTTTAACACTGTAGTATTTTGAGAAGCAAAAGCGTTAGCTATAAGGTGAGAGTAGTTTGATTCCGAGATTAAGTTGTGCTTAGATAATACGTCTATTAGCTGGCTAATAATAATTGTGTCATTGCGTTTACTGGCTTCCTTCAAGATGGTGAAGAAATTCAAGGAATAAGCTAGTTTACCCTTCTCTAAATATTTATTTTTTGACAATTCTTCAAACTCTTGCAATGCCATTAAAGCTGCTTGCTCATATTGATCGTTCCGTAGAAGTCTTGGTATTTCGTAGTAGCCCACGCACATACCCATTTTGATGAGAAAATCTTTGTACTGCTCACTGTAAACCCCACTGTAATCTTTCAAAAATATTTGATTTGTAATAGTAGTAATCTCTCTATCCAGTATTTTACTATCGTGTATCCTGTCAAGAATCCGCAAGGTGGATTTGAATTGTTTTATTCCAGATTTAGAATTGAGAAGGTGCGATAATTCCAGCTTGAATTCATTCTTTAGAGTGTTGAACTTCGTTAAATCTAATATGCGTGAATTCATCTGAGAGACGATTACATCCTTACGTTTCGTTCAGTTCATAAGTTATCTTTTCATTTCCCAAGATGCATTGCAAAATCCATCAATTCATGTTCGAAACTTTCGGAAGCGAGGAAGTAAAGAATAAAAAATGAAAAAAATAAAAAAATAATGAAAAGTTTGGGATTAGATTTCTTTGAAAGATGAGTGGTCCGGGCTTACTATGATAAGATTGAAGGAAACTTGAGGATCATTAAACCAAATTAAAAAGCACTTAACTACCAAAAAATGTTGAATAGATTTCTTTCAAGGAGACTACCCATTAGGCATTACTCGCAGAGTTCAAGTGGAGCCAGTAATATCAAGGTTTTCGACAGACATGTCAAATGGCTACAAAAAGAAAGAGCTGCACACAACCCAGACTCCAAGTTTGCTGAATATCTTCGTGATGAAATTAATCGTCGTACTATTGAGAGACTAGCCTTTTTAAAAACCGAATTCAACAATGTTCTTGATTTTGGTGCTCATTCTGGAAATTTTGAAAGACTTTTGTGTGATCCTGTGAGAGACAATCAAGATTCACAGTGGAAGGCCGATAGAGAGATGATTAAATCCAAGATAGGGAGAATTGCTATGGTAGAATCTTCTGAGTCCTTATTATACAAGGATCTTACTTCTGCGTTCAATAATGAGCTCAACATCGATAGAATAGTTGCTGATGAGGAAAACTTTGATATTCCTGAGCTTTCAGAATCCAACCAATACGATCTAATAATCTCTAATTTGTCAATGCACTGGATCAATGATTTGCCAGCCGTATATAAGAAACTCTACAATTGTTTGAAGCCAGATGCATGTTTTATTGGTTCTATGTTTGGCGGCGATACGCTTTTTGAACTCAGGACGAGTTTACAATTGGCCGAAATCGAGCGTTACGGAGGTTTATCGCCCAGAATTTCTCCATTTGTGGAGTCATCAGATGTTGGTAACCTAATGCAGAAAGCAGGATTTCAAATGCTAACAGTTGATGCTGAAGAATTGATTGTTGACTATCCAAGTGTGGTAGCTTTGATGCAAGATTTACAGTTAATGGGAGAGAACAACTCGGTCTTAATGACACCTCCTCCTCTGACAAAAGACTTGTTGTTGGCTGTTGAACCTATATACAGAGAATTGCATGGTGACAAAAAGACAGGACATTTACCAGCCACTTTCAGATTTGTATACATGATTGGTTGGAAGCAAGGTAAGTACATGGCTAAACCTGCCAAACGGGGTAGTGCAAATGTCAGCTTGAAAGATGCATTGGATGGTAAAATCATCACATCTACGACTACTTTAACTGAAGATGAGGATCCTACAACGACAAAAAAATAAACCAATTATCCTTATAATCCCTCCTGTGTATATTAAAAGCATAAATAACTATTTCATTAAACCAACTAAGATCAGATACCGATGAATAGCATAAATGGTATTTAGGATTTTTGAGAAACACCGAACTCCTCTTTTATAAACTCACTTAATCCTCCTCCTTCGGAGTTCAAGATTCTCAGTTTTTTACTCAACGCTACATCCATCAAGTATCGACTGTCGAGATAAAATGTTAGTTTGGCAAATATATACTTGGTGAATTCACTGCAGTCAAGTTTAAAACCTTTAAGAATCTCTCTTATAGCTTCATCTGATGCAAAAACAAAATTGTTCCTTGTGCCAAATAAATGACCTGTGAAGCTTCCTATATTTACATTTCCCTGAAATAGACCCTTGAAGAAATCATTAACCACCGTTTTGATGAAGTGTGTGCAGTACCGTGTGATCACTGTTGGTTTCCCCTGAACAATTATCTTGCTCGACTTGTCAGCTGATAAGTTTCTAAGAAACAAGAGTTTCCTGTCTCTCTTACTGAGTTTTTTTGTTGTAGTTTTGTCATTGGGGGTTCCGTCATTGTATCTACCATCGGGATAAACTGTAATTGATACGTGTATTTCTTCCTTGGATTTATCAAGCGGCAAATTATGCAGTTTGATGATTTTCCTCTCAGGCACTTTATTTAGCTTGGTTGATTTTTGTGGTTTTTTTGATTTTGAGTGTGTCCTCAAGGGAAGCTTATATGATGCAACCTTCTCAGTAATTAAGTTCTTAAGATTTTCAGTAGTCATGTTTTCAATCTCATTAATAATCAAAGGAATAGCTATCTGCTGGTTGACAATAATATGCCTCTCATCCTTTTCTAGAGTTTTCAGAAAATCGCTGAGTGTTATGACAAAACCTTTTTGTAGAGAAGGATACGCTGAATATCTTGTTAATTCTTCCCAAAACAAAACACGGTCTTCGCTTAGCCAATCCAAATATGTTCTCTCAACCGTTTTTAATAAGTTATAAAGGGGTCTCGTATCTTCGGTAGAAGGAGAACAGTCTATCATTTTCCCGAAAAATGTCAAGAAAGTTCCGAAAAGTTGTGGGTTGCCAACCATACATGCCTTCATGATATGAAAGCGGCTATCGGAGTTGTAGATAGCTTGAAATAAATTTGGAGAAGATTCGACAACAGACAAAAGAACGAGGTTCTGGTCACCTAGATTTTTGATTAGTCTGACCAGTATTAGGTCTATAACTTTTATCTTGTTTAAAATCTCAACCAAACATGAAATAATGTCTGGGTCATTGAATCGGAACATATCACAGATCATGTAATCGTGCATATCAAGCTTTTTCTTTTCCGTGAGTATGGAAAGCACGAACAAATATATGCGAATTTCTTTTTTCGTTGAACCAGGGTATAATGGAATTGTGTTTGCTCTGAACAGGCCAAAGTCACGGATTGATGTTTTTCTGTTGACTATTAGTTTTATCAAATTCAAAGTTTGAGAGTCGAGATCCGAGGAAAGGCTCGAACTCTCAAGTTGGTCTTGACATTTTTTCTTCAGAACTTTCGGATACTTCTCCAGTGCCAAATTGTAAGTTCTAATGGTGTCTAAATCCGGAAGTTGTAGTGCTGTGTAAAATAGTTCATCAAAATTGAAATCTGTAAACTCCGAATTTGTCCTTTCAAACAAATTTTTTATAATGTATACATGACTTTTCTCATTTGCGTATCCGGCTATGCAATCGATGCAAGTTTTATTAAATACTTCATGATCGCTTGCATCAAAGTATGAAGCCACTATGTTGACATCCAGTGACAACATAGAATCTAATGCCAAATGAGCATTTTTCCTAACTTCCGGATCTGTGGAGAATGTGACATAATTCAAAAGAAGCAGAAAAAACTTGAGGTTTTCGTAAGGCCTGTAATCATTGGTGTAGGCAAAATAGAGGATTTTCGAAACGTTTATTTTGAAGCGGCTGCTGTATTCGAGTGGAATATCGATTATGCGGCAGAGTTTCAACAGAAGGCTAAACAGCGGCCTCAAAAATGTGATCTTGATGTTTCTGCCATTGGAATACTGCGATATTCGCACAAAAAGATCAAGATAGTCTGTGACAGACTTCCATTGCACTTTCTGTGAGGAGGTCGAGTACGAAATGTCTGCAAAGTCGGAGTAGACTAAACACTCCAATGAGAGTAGAGAATTTTCAGTCCAGGTTGCATCTTTTTCTTTAAAAGAGGAAGCGTACTCTTCCACGGTAAAGTTACCGAGTAAGATTTGGAACTGCAGTATTTTATCGATGTTAGCACTTGTGACGAGATCATCGTTGCTGTAGCAGAAACTTTCAATTTCGATATACAATTTCAGAGTCTTCTTCAAAATGGGCATGCTCGTGCATTCCGCATTGATGATGTAGTTGTGTATGGACTGCACCAAGAAATCAACCGTTGGGGTATTTAGTAGGGAGGAATACTGCCGGAAGACATGGGAGAATAGGTTTAAGATATGGTTTGCTGTGGAGAGATCTCTGTTGGTGCGGAGTCTGATACATGTGACGGCCTCACAGAGAAACGCTTCCATTATCAATTGACACGAGGAGATAAGCTGGAGAAGTGGTATATTGAACGATCGTCCCAAAATCAAATTCAATATTATACCGTAGATGTATGATGAGCTGGCGTGGAGGTGCAACAAGGAGTGCTGGCAGAGCAAATAAAGTCCGGCACCAGTGGGGGTATGTACATCCGCTCTGCGGAACAGCTTTAGCAGCAATACCAAGGCACTCCCCTTCACTACGGGAATCGCAGCATTCAGTAGCGTCTCTCCGCCTTGCAAGTGGATCTCATGCAACGCAACGAGTAACGGGTCCAGCTGTGCTGTCAGCTTCGAGGCACCCTGGTTGTCGTTGAGCAGACTACTAAGCTGTTTCCTCACCTTTACAAGGGATATGGCACTTGTTGTTCCAGCATCCTTTGTCGGGATGGCAGCATCCTCTGCAAACATTGCTGGGTAGTGGGCGCCGCAGTCCCAGAATCATAGACGGCATCTCTCCGTTCTTTGCCGACAGATGGTATTTCCGGATATCGTCAAATCGAGAACAAAACCGCTGAGAGCGATCTGGTTAGGAAAATTCATGTCACGGGCTCTGCCCCTGAGGGGAGGGAGGGGACAGATAATACATTATACATGTTTGAAGAGGTTTGTGGCTATCTATGTAGTGGTCTGCGTGTTTGCCATTGGGCAACCGTCCTTGCCCCTGCCCAGTTTAGTAAACACAAAACGCTCATGTGCTGGCAGTGGCGTGTGCAGGAATTGCCCCAGCCGCCGCTGCTGCTCGGGCGTGTCCGTCCGGAACGTGAGCTGGACCTGATTGATGTAGTTGGGTACGCCGAAGTACATCTGGCGGGGCACCTTGAAGTCGACAAGCCGGAGGGCATCCTCTGTGGCCTTCTCACCATCGCCACTGATGGCCCGCTTCACGTGGGCGTAGAGTTGCCACACGCATGCCTGCGTCTTCGGCCCCGGATGCACACTATATACGACTCTCGTGAGACTCGGCGGCATCGTGTACAGACGTGGAAGAACAAATGCTCTGCCTCCCTGGCGCCTCTTCCACGAACCCCCTTCCTCTCTCTCTCTTTACCTCCTCTTTATCCCGAGGCTTGGCATCCGAGGGCTTAAAATAGCTGGCGAAAAGAAAAGACGATGAGAAAAAAGTCGGGTCTGATGGAGATCGCGTTCTTGTTTTTCTTTTCCTCCTTTCGCATATATAGCAACCTCTGCTGTTGACCTGTTTTCCTCTCTTCGCCATCGCCAGAATACCCCAACAGCAACCGGAGACGCCACAGAGACAACACACACTGGCCATGCTCAGCACACTCACGACACTTGCCCTTGCCTGGGCATCCTTTGGCATCCTGGACACCGCCAGCGGCGCCAGCGCCAGCTCTCAAGCCGACCTCCTGCAGTTCGACAACGTCGGTTACCTCGGGTACTACTACCCGGTGACCACGATCGAGGCCCTCGACGACGGAAATTGCACCTGTGAGAAGGACATGGACAATCCGTTCACCTTCTCAGGGCCTTTGGCACCCTTGGACGAGGAGTTGACCGTTCACTTGAGAGGTCCTATCAACTTGAGAAAATTCGGCTACTACGTCACGGACTCATACAGCTTCGGCTCGTCGTCCGGTACCTGGGACAGGAAGGCGTACTACGACTCTGAGGAAGGCACTGCTGACAACGTTACCTTCTTGGCAAACTACGGTGAGACTAACCCATGCTTGGGTAACGCCGTCGACTACGTGACCTCGAGCGGCCTCAAGCTCGCCAACGAGTCCGAAATCCTTTCCAACACGACGATCCCTTTTGGGCACGAGATCACCATTGCCTCCGGAATCAAATGCAACGGCACTGAGGACTGTGGTGCCTATAGATCGGACTGTGAGGCCTACCACGGCTTCTACGGCGTCAACAAGATGTTCCTCTTCGAGTTCTGGGCACCTTCCGACACCTCCGAGTCCGACAAGACCAACAAGACAGACGGCTACGACATGCCTGCCATCTGGTTGCTGAACGCACACATACCAAGAACCTCCCAGTACCCAACCAACCCTAATTGCTCCTCGTGGAACACGGGTTCCGGCGAGTTCGACATCTTCGAAGTGATGAACTACACCGAAAGAAACCACTTCTACTCGACGATCCACGACTTCCAAGGTACCGACAATATCGGAACAGGTCTCCAGAACTTTGGCTACTTGGAGAGAACCCCCGAGTCGGTCATGACCGGTGGTGTAATCTTCGCCGAGGACAGGACCATCACGGTCTTCCTCTCGAACGATACCACGCTCGGCGATTCCATCGACAACTCTGATCTCTCCAAGTGGGTCTCCGCCCTCGAGAAGGGGACTGAGGATGTTAGAACACTATCCTCAATCTCCAACCCACCTCCTTCTTCTACGACGGGGAAAACCACTAAGACGGCCAAGACTTCCAAGACTTCCAAGTCCTCGAGCACCAGCACCGTCTCCTCCATCTCCTCCTCGTCGAAGAATGACGCTGCGGACGTGCTCTCAGGGACTCCGTCCGCCCTCTTGAGCTCCTTGGTTTACGTTGTTTTCAGTCTTTTCTACATCTGATTCCACAGGTCTTTTCTGCCTACTTTCTCTCACTGATATCTTTGAAACAACAACAGTAAACAAACGTTGAAAAAAAAATCCAAAATTTGAAAACATCCACTAAACAATAAGCTCCAGTACTACCCATCCAGCGTCTACTTTCTTTTTTTACTTACCATCCCTTCTTTTTCTTTCTCTCTTATTTCCTTATTCTCCCCCCTAGCAAACCACATCCTCCCCTGCGTTGCCTCATTTGAACAAACATTATCAAAGCTCCCTCTAGAGTTAGCCCGTACTTTACTTCTTACTGTCCGCTGCACCCACGAACACTACGCATCTATGTATCAACACATCTCTTCCGACTTCTATATAATTCATGTATCCAACACGATCCGAACGTACAGCAAACCCCGGAAGAGGCTCATTTGCGACGCGTCGGCCCTGGTCGGCGCAGACTGCCCGCGTCGGGCGTTTTCCTCGTCGGAGAGGAGGAGAGGCACGCATGGGAGACAGGACAAGACTGCCCAGAGGAGCAGACATATGTTGCCGCTTTGATCTCCGGGGGGGGCAGAGGACACGCTTGGACCAACACAACAGCCCCGCTTACCCGTCCGTATTACACCTGTCCCATCTCTCACAGCCATGTCGAGCCAATGGACCGTCGATCCGGACACGCGTAGGAAGTTGCTAGTGTTGCAGAAGCAACCAACCAACAAGAAGTGCTTTGACTGCCAGGCGCCAAACCCCCAGTGGGCATCCCCGAAGTTTGGGATCTTCATCTGTCTAGAGTGCGCCGGCATCCATCGGGGCCTTGGCGTGCACATCTCCTTCGTGAGATCGATCACGATGGACCAGTTCAAGCCGGAGGAGTTGAAACGCATGGAGCTTGGTGGAAATGAGAATTGCGGCAGCTACTTCTCCTCTCACGGGGTGAACCTCAAACTCCCTGCCAAGGATAAGTACAACAATTACGTGGCAGAGGACTACAAGGCGAAGTTGACAGCCGAAGTCAACGGCGAGGAGTGGATAGAGCCAGATCACAAGGGAGAGCCGCTTTTCGGCAAGAGCGATGCCGCCGCCACCGGTGGCAGCAACAGCAATGCCAGCAACAGCAACGGTAATGGTGCCTCTACGGCAAATGATGCCTCTGCTTTCAGAGGTCCTCAGAAGGCTGAGAACGAAAACTACTTCGCCAAACTCGGCAGCATTAATGACAACAGACCCACAGACCTCCCTCCTTCCAAGGGAGGCAGGTACCAGGGGTTCGGGAGCACCCCAATCTCCAGCACAAACTCGGGATCTAGCTCTACCAACGCTGCTGGCGGGTCCCTGGCCGGCTTCACACTCGAGGCCTTCCAGAGCGATCCCGTCGGAACGTTCACCAAAGGGTGGGGCTTGTTCTCCTCCACTGTTGCCAAGTCCGTCAAGGAGGTCAACGAGTCAGTGATCCAGCCGGGCGTGAAGCAGTTGAGCGAACAGGACTACACCACACAGGCCAAGAGGGCTGTCGAGCAGTTTGGTCAGAGGGTCTCGGAAACCGGCACCGCTCTCCAGGGCCAGTTTGCGGAGCAGCAACCGCAGCAGCACAGCAAGTTTGGACGGCTCTTCGACGGTCTCGGCGATGCACCGATCCAGGATGACTCCGAAGTGCAGCCTGCGTTCGGCTTGGCCAAGCCTGAAAAGAAGACAAACTTGCCTGGTTTGGGTGGCAACATCAACGCCAGCAAGGCTGACGACGACAAATGGGAGAACTTTTAGAGTCCTGTAATCAGACAGCAGCACCTACACCTCGTTTCCCCCAGTATATGTATCTATATACACTCTATGCAAGAAATGAAAAAGCAGGCGTTGGGCCCATAATGGAGACGGCTTGGCTCTACTCGCCACGGCTATGGAAACAATTTTCCCATTCTGCCTAGCTTTAAAAAAATCACAATCAGTTACCGAAAATATCAGGATCTGTGTTCGAAACAAAAGTACAAAGAATATGTTATATGTACATAGGAGTAACACACAAACTTCAAACGCCCTTTGTCATTCTTGAAGAGGATAAAGGCGAGCCCGCCCCCGCTGGACCTGGTGATGAAGTCCTGCCCTCCTCCCCTCGTAGACTGCCTTCAAGTAAGATCTGTAGCCGAGTCCGTCGCCAATTTCCGTATCGGGCAGGAGAAACGAAGGGCAACAGCTCCGAGCTGAGACGAAGTTTTTCGTCTTTTCCGGAAAGTATAAATAGGGAGGGGGTTCCGTCCTGGACGACACCGGAGACAGAATAGGGGGGGGGTTACAGAGGAAGGGTGCCACCCAGCAAGCAGATAGCACACAGCATCGTACAGGCAGTTTGGTATGAGCCACACGCAAACAAGTACCAGCACACAAGCCGCCGATGCGGCGGGATCTGAGGTTCCTGCTGATATCAAGCCAGCCTCCAGCAAGGGATACACCGTAACCACTCAGGGTGCACACAACATCACGATGGGCAATGCCAACCCACACCAGATTCCAAAGTTTGACGACCCTTACAAGGAGAGGGAGTGGATTTTGGAGCACATGGCAGGCGTATTCAGAGTCTTCGGTAGAAGGGGCTTCACAGAGGGTTCGGCAGGTCACATCTCCGTCAGAGACCCTGTTGACCCTACCACGTTCTGGATCAACCCATTGGGTATTCACTTCTCCCTGTTGAAGGCCTCCGACATGGTCCGAGTCGATGAGGAGGGAAATCTCGTTGGTGGTAACACATCTGCTCCTATCAACGCTGCTGGTTTTGCAATCCATTCAGCTCTGCACAAGGCTAGACCAGATATCAATGCCGCATGCCACACACACTCCAAGTACGGTAAGGCGTACTCTGCTTTTGGCAAGCCTCTAGAGATGATCAACCAGGATGTCTGTACTCTTTACAACAACCACTGTGTCTACTCCGACTTCGGTGGTGTGGCTATCGAGAAGGAAGAAGGCCAGGCCATCGCTAAGGCTGCTGGCGACTCCAACAGATGTATAATACTACAGAATCACGGACTTCTGACTGCCGGACAAACCGTCGACGAGGCCGGCTATCTTTACACCTTGATGGAAACGTCCTGTGAGGTGCAACTAGCCGCAGACGCTGCAGCAGCCAGCGGTAAGGAGAAGCAGGTAATTGGTGATGCAGAGGCTGCATATACTGCGTTCATGAACGGTGACCCAGAAACTCTCTATATGGAATTCCAAAACGACTTGGCTTTGGAGAAACATTATGACGACTCTTTTATGACTTTCACCAAGGGTCAGACCGCCAAGGTGTAACCACAACCAATGTTGAAATTTTCTACTGTTTTTTGATCGACTTGCTTTTTCCTCCATTTTCGAGTTTCTTTTCCTACTCACGCTAATATGTACAGTAAGTGGACCTGAGCTCTTCTTGTCTTTTATAAAGCTGTACTCAAAAGTTGACCAACTCGATACATTCTACTTTTCTTCCAAAGCATTATGGTCTGCCAAGTGTTGGTTCCCCTTTGAGACAGCATGCTCTGTAAGAAGTATTTATCCATCGAATTCTGCCTTCACAGATACGAGGCCAACGCTGCGCTTGCTCTTCTAGATTGAAGGGTGAAGAGTTTGTAATTGTAACCTTCTGAAATTACTACTTCGCCAGTATCCCGTCTCCTGAGAGGCCAAAGAAGTAAACACTCTATCCTCACATTTAGCACATGCATCGGATGTGGATGTGTCGGCTATGCACATCCGACAAAACATCCAAAATAGGCATTCTGCTTCGAAGATGGTCGGACTTCCCGACAGCGAGAAAACCTCGATCGAGTTCTATCGCTGTTTTTTTCTCTTATCAGGATCCGTTCCGTCTTCGATTGGCTTCTTCTAAGGATCAACCTCCCCATAATTGTTGGCATTGGCTTTTGCATTTGGTTTGTAAAAATAAATTAGATGAACCAAATGAAAACCGGGCTGATATTATTTATAATCCTGGTCAAATATCATGATAACCCGCATTTAGTGCTTCTGGCTATGCAAACCTTTTGTTTTTTTCCTGAGAAAATAATAGACTGAAAGATTTCGGAAATAAAAAGCCTGCCTATTGTTCAAAAATCATACAGCAGGGTCTGAAGTTCCGATACTTTATCTAAGCCAATTCTAGTTGAACCCAAATACAAACTTCAAACCCAACAAATATGGCCCTTTCAAAAGACTCTCCCATAATTATTGTAGGTGCAGGTGTATTTGGTCTTTCAAATGCTCTTCACCTTGCAAAGAACAAATACAAAAATATCACAGTATTTGATAGACTAGACTTTGATTCCAACAGCTACACTTTTCTTAAAGGAGCTGACACCGCTTCGGCCGACATTAATAAAATTTTTCGAGCCCAATATGCGGACAAAAAGTACTATCAAGATCTTGCTTTTGAGGCTCTCGATGTGTGGCAACAATGGAACGAGGACATTCAAAATCTACCCCAAGATGAAGCAAAAAAGTATGATGAATTGAAATTGATTGATTTATGTGGTATGATGAAGCTTGACGATGTACTAAGCTTCGAAGAGCGGACAAGTAGAGCAAATTTTGAGAAAGACGGGCTTCTCTCGTTGAGATACAATAT
The DNA here is from genome assembly GCA_030556025.1 of Pichia sp. NRRL YB-4149. Lineage (NCBI taxonomy): Eukaryota > Fungi > Ascomycota > Pichiomycetes > Pichiales > Pichiaceae > Pichia > Pichia sp. NRRL YB-4149. Next base: position 45,472 of record JANIWA010000003.1, on the reverse strand, counting down.
TCGGGATGAGGCCGATATGAAAAGAGCTCGAGTTGCTGGTTTTGCTCCAAAACTGAGGTTAGCTATGGAATTGAAAAAGAGGATCCCAACCATAGAAGGATCTTTGGATTCGACATCTGGTGTTCTTTACGCATCGAGAGCACTTATTTATGTTAAATATCTTTGCTCGCAAATGGGTGTCAAATTCATCCTAGGCGGAGAAAGAGGAACTTTCAAGGAATTTCTATTTGATCAAGATGACAATGTGATCCGAGGCATTAAAACTGAAGATTCCAAAAAACATCTTGCAAGTTTAACTGTTGTAAGTTGTGGTCCATGGTCAACATCATTAATTCCAGAGCTTGACGGGTTTAACGAAGGGACTTCTGGTAATGTGCTTTTCTGTAAAATTCCAGATAGCCGCAAAGATCTTAAAGTCAAGTACAGTATAAAAACTTTTCCTATATTTGGATGGCGTACTGGTTACTCAAGAGAAAAAGAATATAGAGGTGGTATATTTATGTTTCCTGTCTGTGAATCCGAAGGTTATTTGAAGATAATCGTCAGACAATCCAAATATATTAATCCTGTCAAATTGAACGATGGCAGGGTAGTTTCAATTCCGCTTACTTCCAACAATAATCCTCCAAGCACAAGATTACCACATGATATTGTTCAACAAGTTGATGATTGGCTCCAAGACTTTTTCCCCGATCTTTACTCAGCTAGGTTGCAATTTCAAAGCCGACTCTTGTGGTACACTGATACAATCGACAAGAATTACATTTACGATTTTGTGCCCAATAAAAAAGGACTATTCGTTGCTTGTGGTGGATCAGGTCATGCTTTCAAAATGCTACCAGTCCTTGGAAAATTCTTGGTAGATAAGATTGAGGGAAAAGAAAACCTATATACTAAACTTTTTAGATGGAGGTACCCTAGCCAGAAAGAAAAAGTTCAAAACTCTTCGACTAATCAAAAATACTTCGAACAAAAGCTTGCTACTGAATCAGATTTGTGTTTTGGGCTCCAATTACATTCCAAGCTATGACCTTTAAAATACAATTTATAAAAGAATTTTCTAGGAGATCAATTTCTACTTATTTTATGTACTAGGTAAACGCAATTTCAAAATCTGACTTCAATTAAACTTGTTAAAGACAAGTAATAAATGAAATGTAACCCTTATCCTTTTCTATCTTCTAATATATTGAATTGTTAAATATTGTTATTGAAGCTCAAAAATTAATTAATTTTCCTCAAACTATAGGGCTCTGTAAAGAGGTACTGAAGTGACGAGATCGTGATTTATAAAAATGATTACTCCATTCCAAAGCTATAGATATTTGAACCTTGTTTGTCAAAGGCAGCAGATAAGTACTTCTAGTTATTTTTGTATTAGCTGCTTTAAAGCAGCCAAGAATAAATGAAACCCTCAACAATGTTAAAGCTGTTCACCGAAAATTACGAGATAATTATAAGTATACTACTTTACAAATCCTCTTTACTACCAACTTCTGTCACATAAACACGGGAAAGATTCTTCCCATCTAGTGATAGATTCAAATTATGTAGTCCCTCCTGGGTCACATCATCTTTGTCGAAAATGAGAGCTATCTCCTCCAATGAATGACCTTTTGTCTCTGGGAATGTATAGAAAATAACAAAAAATATAACGACCTGAACGCCTAGGTAAACGCAGTAGTACCTCCATCCGATAGCTTCGATAGCGATAGGGTTAACAAAAATATTGAAGAATGTTGCACCATTGAGAAAAAACATCGCAGAAAACAAACCTTTGGATCTTGTTGTTTGTGGCCAAAGCTCATTTGGGTAAGAAGTGATCATTGGCGCAAAAGCAATAGCCTGGAATCCATATACTAGGAAAATAAAGACAATGATAGCTTCACCAATTTCTCTGTGCAGCTGCTTATAGACTGCTGTGATAGTTGTTAAGCCAATATAGGAACAAAAAATACCAATAATAGCAATCAAAAACAATCTTCTTCGTCCGACAATGTCAACTAAAACCGCACCTGTAATTGCAACAATTAAATTAAATAATTGGATGCAAGCATTTAGTAGTGTCTGCTTCCAGACTTCTAGAATACCAACATCTTTGAAAACAGTGCTCAAATACCATGTGACAATTCCCTGACCATTCCATGCAAATGCCACGCCAAGAAAGCAACTGATGAACAACCTTTTTCTATTTCCTGATGTAGCAACCAATGATTTCCATGAAGAAACGTTGTTTTTCTTTTGTATTTCAATGCCGGCAATGATCTCTTCCATTTCAAGCTTGACTAAGGGAATGTATGCATCTTCATAATTTGCATGAAATTTCATTAAGACAGCTTCAGCTTCTTCGAACCTGCCAACAGAGGCAAGCCAACGTGGGCTTTCTGGTGCGTATATTAGAGCTGGAAGTAAAATTGTTGGAATAGCAGCCTGCAACCCAACAGGTATTCTCCACGAAGCATCACCGTAACAAACACGAGTTCCAAATATAACCCAAGCACATAGTACTGAACCAAAGTAATAGATAGCATGATAACAAGCAGAGAAGACACCTCTGGTTGTTGGGTAAGAGATTTCTCCAATCCAAATGGAGGCAGAGTAGTTGCATGAAAAAGATAATCCCATGAAAATTCTCGAGACAATATAAGAAGCAGGGTTTTTAGCAGACGCCCCCACAATTGAACCAATCCATATAAAAAGAACTGTCATATAAATCACAGTCTTCCTTCCCAGCCTATCACAAAAGTAAGGGATGAAGAATATAGACCCACATGTCCCCACAAAAGGAGATGCACTAATAAATCCGAGCCATGTCCCTGCTGGGTTATCCATAAATTCTAGCCAAGCAGGCAAGGCTTGAATAGAATTGGTTATTGCAGAATCATATCCAATTGACGAAGCAAAGAGAACGAAGTTTGCAATCAATATATAAAGCACAAGTAGATTTTTCCTTTGATACCATTTTCTGGGATCATCTGGAAGAACACTTGCAATTAGCTCACCGGTGGCATTCACTGGAATTTGTTTCGTATAGCTGACTGTCATTTTTAGTTGTCTTATTACTTTATATTTTTCTGTTAAATCAGCTACTTAAAGAACCAGCGAGTTCTTGAGTATTTTGATTATACTTCCAAATCTTCTCTATTTAAGTCAACAAGGATGATCTTTTTTCAGGGCTTATCTTATCGAATAATGTGGTAAGGTATCAAATGCAAATTCATGGTGAATGCCAATCTGAGCTCACTGGACAGCTATATTTCTGAGAAGTGATGAACCTAAAGATAGTCCACCTAAATTGATTGATAGTACCGTAAATATAATGAGAGATAGGAGTTAGGCAAGTCGAAGGCGGAACGGATCTTGTCTGATAAGAGAAAAAAACAGCGATAGAACTCGATCGAGGTTTTCTCGCTGTCGGGAAGTCCGACCATCTTCGAAGCAGAATGCCTATTTTGGATGTTTTGTCGGATGTGCATAGCCGACACATCCACATCCGATGCATACGAGCCAAGAATGTCTAATCGGCGTGTTTAAATGAAATCCATTTTAGGCGTTTGCATGACAAGATGTCGGAAAAGTAAGGAGAATTGATTCCACGACCGGCATTTGGATTGTGGATGTGTTCTTCACACGGAGTAGTCTTTAAATATATGTGTTTTTGGCTTTCTTTTTGCTCCAAAATTGAATATCGAAATCAGTAAAAAATTAAAATGTCAATTGAAATTGAAAAAGCCAGTGACAATTATTATGACGCAAACCACGACAGGAGTCAAGGTTGCCATTGATAGAGGGGGAACTTTTACTGACGTCATTGCCGTCATTCCAGGCCAGGAAGACTATGTGTTCAAACTTCTTTCCGTTGATCCAACCAACTATAAAGATGCTAATGTTGAGGCTATCAGAAGAGTTTTGGAGCATCTCACCGGGATCCATATCCCAAAGGGTCAACTATTAGATACATCTCCAATTACAGCCATAAGACTTGGTACTACAGTTGCAACTAATGCGCTGCTAGAAAGAAAAGGAGCCAGATGTGCACTCTTAACGACATCGGGCTTCAAAGATATTCTGAAAATTGGTGATCAGACAAGACCTGACTTGTTTGCAATGCATATAAGCAAGCCCGATGTTTTGTATGAAGAAGTTGTCGAAATTGAAGAAAGGGTCACAACACCTGACTACGAAGAAGATCCTGACTCGAAGACATATAAGCATTTGCTTGAGCATGATAAAAAAATATTTCAAAAGGGAAGAACGGGACAAGTTTACGAGGTTCTAAAACCATTAGACGTTGAAGATTCCAGGAAAAAATTGTCAGCTCTGAAGCAGAAAGGAATCGAGTCGATTGGAATTTGCTTGGTGCATGGCTATAACTTCACAAAGCACGAAAGTCTTCTCAAAGATCTAGCTAAAGAACTTGATTTCAATTTTGTTACTGCATCACATGAGCTCATGCCTATGATTAAGGCAATACCAAGGGCACAGTCAGTTTGTGTGGAGGCTTATTTAACCCCAATCATTAAGACTTATATTGCTTCCTTTTTGTCAGGTTTTACAAAAGGATTTGAAAACACTACAAGAGTCGAGTTCATGCAGTCAGATGGTGGTCTTGTCCCTTACCACGAGTTTTCTGGTCTGCGTGCTTTACTTTCTGGTCCAGCTGGTGGAGTAGTTGGAGAAGCAAGGACTTGCTATGATTCAAACGATGGTACGCCCATTGTCGGGTTTGATATGGGAGGTACCTCTACAGATGTATCAAGATATGATGGAAATTACGAGTACGTCTTCCATTCAATTACAGCTGGAATTCACGTTGCTGCTCCTCAATTAGACATTAACACTGTTGCTGCAGGTGGTGGGTCCGTATTAAAATATCTGAATGGTGTCTTCAAAGTTGGTCCGGAGTCCGCCTCATCTCATCCAGGCCCAGCTTGTTATCGGAAAGGGGGACCACTTACTATTACTGATGCCAATCTGTATGTTGGAAGAATCATCCCTGAAGCTTTTCCACGTATTTTTGGTCCCAACGAGGATGAACTTCTAGATTACAATATTGTTGATAAGAAGTTTAACGAGCTTACTGATCTTGTGAATGCAGAAAACACTGGCATTAAGAAAACGCCCCAAGAGGTTGCTCTGGGTTTCTTAGAGGTAGCAAATCATAATATGGCGAAGCCAATCAGGGCATTGACCGAGTCGAGAGGGCATGATGTTTCCAAGCATAACCTTGCTTCTTTTGGTGGTGCTGGGGGTCAAAACTGCGTTGATGTTGCACAAATCTTGAATATGAAGAGGGTCATTGTTCACAAATTTTCATCAGTGTTATCTGCTTACGGAATTGGACTTGCTGATATTGTTAAAGAAAAGCTCGAACCATGTGATGAAGTTTATTCTGAAGTTGTATGTGCTTCCCTTCTAGAAAGATGCAAGCATATACAAAATGAACTTGAAACAAAATTATTGAAACAAGGCGTGGATGAGTCAACCATGAGGAGTGAAGTCTATTTCAATCTTGGGTACAAAGGATCTGAGACAAAACTTATGATTCTCAAATCGGATGTTGACTTTGCTGAGGTATTTACAGAAAGACACAGGAGAGAGTTTTCGTTTGTTGATGCTAGCAAGCTGATTTTGGTTTACGATATTCGTGTGAGGGTTATGGGATCTACATCTAATATTCCACAAGTATCTCCATTTGACATTGAAGGAATCAAATTTGCACAAGTGGGAAAAGGGTTAGATGTCAGGACAAGTCCTGTCTGGTTTTCTATCAATGGCAAAGGTGTGGTTCATGAAACTAAGATTTATGAGATTCCACGTTTGAAAGTTGGGGATCTGATTCCAGGTCCTGCAATCATTTTAGACAAAACACAAACAATTTGCGTAAGTCCACAAGCAAAAGCTGCTATTTTACCAAGTCACATCATCATTGATATTGAATCTGGAAAAAAGGTTGAGAAGGATACTCATGCGATTAAAGTTGTCGATCCTATCTTACTAGCAGTTTTCCAGAACAGGTTTATGGCTATTGCGGAGGATATGGGAACAACTCTGCAAAAAATATCTGTTTCTGCAAATATCAAGGAAAGAATGGATTTTTCTTGTGCTCTTTTTGATGCAGATGGCAATCTAACTGCTAATGCACCACATGTGCCAGTTCACCTCGGCTCAATGTCTCATTGTATTCGGTATGCAAAGCAGTATTGGGGAGACAAAATAAAACCTGGAGACGTTCTTGCTTCTAATCATCCAAAAGCCGGTGGAACACATCTTCCTGATATTACTCTCATCTCTCCAGTTTTCATCGATGGCGTCATTAGGTTTTTCACTGCTTCTCGTGCACATCATGCTGAAATAGGTGGTTCTGCTCCAGGTTCATGTGCAGCAGATGCCACAGAGCTTTACCAGGAAGGAGCTCAATTTTTACATTGGAAATTAGTTGAAGACTCAAGGTTTGATTATGATGGTGTTCAAAAAATCTTCGTCGAGGAACCTGCAAAGTATCCTGGGTGTTCGGGCACTAGAAATCTCAATGACAATCTTTCTGACCTTAAAGCTCAAATCGCAGCCAATTTAAGAGGTGTCCATTTGTTGGAGGAACTCTTCAAAGAGTACGATACAGAAACAGTTTTGTTTTATATGACAAATGTGAGAACCACTGCTGCCTTGGCCGTTAGAAACTTTTTCAAAAAGACTGCTAAACTAACCAAGGGCAAACTACCGCTCAGGGCTACCGAAGTGTTGGATGACGGTTCAATAATCAACGTTACTATTAGTATTGACGGAAATACAGGTGACGCCTTCTATGATTTCAGTGGAACCTCCGAAGAAGCGTTCAATTCATGCAATGCACCACCTGCAATCACAGACGCTTGTATTATTTACTCCTTGAGACTGATGCTTGAGCAAGACATTCCTCTTAACGAAGGTTGTCTTGAACCTGTTACAAAATATATCCCACCTGGAACTTTGTTAAATCCTTCTGAGTATGCAGCTGTAGCAGCTGCAAATTCTACTACTTCTCAGAGACTAAATGACACTCTTTTGAAAGCTTTTGGCTTATGTGCGGCTTCAACTGGTTCGAACAACACTATTGGCTTTGGAAAAGGTGGTAAAAATCCGTTTACTGGTGAGGTGCAACCTGGTTTTGCCATGGTAGAGACAATTGGGGGAGGTTCAGGGGCATGTGAAGGTTACAATGGTTGGTCTGGTGTTCATTGTCACATGACAAACACTAAAATCACCGATCCAGAAGTTTTTGAAAAGAGATATCCTGTGATTTTACATGAGTTTTCAATCAGACCCAACTCAGGAGGGAGAGGACACTGGAGTGGAGGTGATGGTTTGATTAGAACAATTGAGTTCACAACCGATCTCTCATGCACCTTGCGTACTCAAAGGCGTAACAATGCACCATATGGGCTTCATGGGGGTATGCCTGCTGCAATGGGCCATAACAAGTTGGGAAGATTACAAGGTGGGAAGATGAGGTGGATTCGACTTCCAAGTTTTGCTCAGTTTCAAGTCCATGCTGGTGAGTTTGTGAGTATTCATACACCAGGCGGGGGAGGTTACGGAAAACCAGAGAACGTTGAGCAAGAAAGAGACTGCTCTTTACATGATGAACAAAATTTCCACTCTGTTGACAAATTAGCTAGCCCGAGTGTTTGGCCATTTCAGCCGGTTGCCGGTGGTAGTTTGGCAACAATCACCGATATTGGCAACACATCTCAGTAATTATTATTTCATCAATTTTTGTATATTTGTATTTCGAAAAGAAAATGTGATAGTCCTATTATTTTGAGAGTTGAAAATAGCCTTTAACAACTTCTTCAAGAGGCCTGCAAAAAAAGATGTCATACATGGAGCAAATCACGCAACCATGTGTAGTTTATACTGTATACCGCTTTTCGCCAATGATACTTAATCGATCTTATCTACAGCCTATCCACTCTGTCCATTTATCACAATCAAGCCCTATATCGATCAATTCACAAAATTGCAGCTTATGTCAGCGCGTTCCCTGAATCGTGAATCGAGATAAGCGTTTTAAATTTCACGATAAGGTAATACCTCTACCCAATTCTCCATCATCTTGTTTCTTCTCGATTATTCGAAGCTGAGAACGTCCTTGTTGAAATAGAGTTGTCATTACACGGATCTGATCAAAACACAATCGCTTTATTTTTCCAAAGAAATCAATCATCATTATGAGTAACAAGAACTCAGATAACTTGGTGTTTATACAGACGGTGTTCGATAGCAATAACAAGAGTTTACCTTTTAAGGATCAATGTGGTTCTTCCAAAACTGAGAATGTGATACCAGATACTAAAAACGAATCTTTCCCATCACAACTGTTTTTATCTCAGGAAGCAATTATACATGACGTTGGAGCAGTGGGTAGCATAAATCAAGCAGAGAGTTTGATAAAACTCCGCAACAGTGGAAGGCTTCATAGAGTTCATGAAGAGAAAAAACGGAAAACCCCAACCATTGGCCAACAGAGGGTACGTGTACTTGCTGCATGTGACAGATGCAAAAGACGAAAGAAGAAGTGTAACGGAATGGAGCCATGCAGCAATTGTAAAAAGTCCTCAAATGAGTGTACATATCTGCGTCTTTCCTCAAGGGGTGTGCACCTTCAATACCAAGAAATATTTAACGAAAAAGGTGAGTGTAATCCAGCAACTGGTGGAAAGGCTAGAAAATCTAACCCGAAATCATTTGCAGAAGAATATGAAATCAAAAAATCTGGAGCTGACTTCCGTCATGATTATGAAACGTTATCAGATACTGAAATGCCTAGTTCAGATCCAAAATTTCATTTAGAAGATATAGAACTGAAGATGGAAGGGCTTCAGCAAGAATTGAGTGAACTCAAGAAGAACTTAAAAGATCATAGAAACAATTGTTTGACTCCAAATACTCCATTGAATAGTTACAGCATGACTACCAATGCGAAACCGCCCAACGCTCCTCCTCGGTTTAATGAGTTCTACCGATCAGTCTGGCTCCTCCTAAGAGATAATAATGGGGAGTCTGTGGCTGGTCCTACTGCCATTATTTCAAAAGTAAATTTTATCAAGAACTGGATTGCATCCAAAATATACAACGAGGTTCAGTCAAACACACATCCTCCTCCAGAACATGATGCATATATCAGAGGTATAGATCAAGATGGTTTTAAAATCAACATTCCACCTTCTTGTGATATAAAACTTGAAAAAACTTATTTGGATTACTATTATTCGTTAATGTCACAAAGATACTATTTTATGGAGAAAAGTTGCATTGAAAATTTATTTGCTGAGTATATCAGTACCCATGGTAAATTCGACCCTAATTCAAAGTCAGGTGAATTTAGAGATACAGCACATAAGAGAACTGTTATGTTCTTAGTATTAGCAGTTGGTTGCAGACTTCTTAAACTTTCCAAAAGTGTTAGCGTACTTACTCCTGAGCTGTATTTTGATAAAGCTATTGACTCTCTATCAGAAATTAGTTCTGAACTGAACTTAATAGATCAGATAAGATTGATCATGCTGATTGCCCTTTATTCATTACATTCATATAACCGCAATATCAAATTCATGATGAACATTTGGGAACTTTCGGGTCTTGCGATAAGAAAGATGACTCAAGTGGGACTACACAGATTTATTATTCCGACGTTGAAAAATTCTAGAGATTATGAGATGAAGAAAAGATTGTTCTGGTCAGTTTATTCTTTTGAAAAAATTTTGTGTTTGACACTTGGAAGACCTGCATCAATTTCAGATGATGAAATAGATGTACCATACCCTTTGAACATTGATTCTTTGGATTCTTCTACTGATGAAAAACTTTTTTCTCTCCAAAAAGAGCAACAAATTCTTCAATACAAGAAACAAAACCATCGTATTCTCTACCCTGGAAAAGTTTTTCTGACTTACTATTTGATTCAATTATGTCAAGTGAGAGAAATAGAGGCAAGAATAAGCCGGCTAGAAAGAATGGTCTCTATCCCGATTGATCCAAAAAATATTCGTGCTGAAGTAGATATTAGTGCCAAGTACATGTGTGAATTCAATCAAATTGCACAAGACTTGGAAGATTGGAGGAGAGAGTTTCCATCGCCTCAAGAGTTCAATGAGGGAATGAAGAACCAAATCCACTTTGAGTATTTGGTAATGTGTTATCACAGAGCCAAGGTGTTTTTATATCTATCTCGTATTATGCAAAAACAACTCAAAGAAGATGAGACAAACTCCGTTTTCTGTGAAATATGTGAAGCAGCGGGCGGTGTTTGTAAGTCATACATGGTGATGTCGAAAGGTGAAATTTTTGGTTATAGCATGTTCACATTACACACTCTTTTTCTAGTCGGGATGTTACTAGCATATTGTATTTTGAATCTCGAAGGGTCTACTGAACAAACTTCAAATACTACTACTGAGCTTCTGCAAGGCTCGAGTGTGTGGAGGTTCCATAATTACTTGCGTCAGTGTTCCGTACTATTAACGTCGTTTGCTGAGAGAACAAAAAAAGCAGCAAGTTTCAGGGTTTTATTTGACAAGCTTCTGGAAGACGGATCTTTCAGTAAGGAAATCCAAAAGCCACTTAACGATGAGAAGCTTTCAAAGACAAACGCAGTTGCTGGCGATGGCAGTCGTCACTTTTACAGTAAGCAGACATGCGATATATCCTTCAATGGCACGTTTGAGAAGAGTCCGGAAAAGACAAAATTCAAATCTGCTTCTCCGACATCTGCAAATGATCCTTGGACCGAAAAGGCTGGCCATAACACAATGGTGGAGAATATGTACGATTTTGCAACAGAGAACGCTAGGATGGAGGACCACTACGGTTTACGTGACTTCATGAACATTTTCTCAGATGCCAGCAAGATGACATTCTCGGTTGGAGAGCAGTCCGATTTCAATACTGGCGGTGATAATGACTCCTGCGACGGATACGGGGGAACCAGGTTCTACATAGATTAAGGCGGCGGCGCGTGAAAACGTTGAAAACGCGATAACCGAACGATTCCTTTCGGAGATGAGATCTTGCTGATGGCATGCTACTACACAGTACCAGCTTCGGCGAACCTGGCCCAGTAATCGCAGATGGAAGCACATATGGATAGGTCGGGGGACAGCCATAAACTAGAAAGATATCGCAGAGCAGAGCTCCGAAAGTCTTGTTTCCGTCCGGCTGAGTTAAAAATGAAAATGATACCAGCAGGTGGGAGGCTTGTTTACAATTAATTGAAAAAGCAGCTCGCTCCGGAAGTAGTGGAAGCCATGAAGGAATCATGCATAAACAAATACCCTAGCCCCGACATATCCTACTGCTGCGAAGTTGTATGCCTGCCGCCCCAGCCAGCTCCTCCCAAAAATCAGATTCTTAATCGGGTTTATGCGACAGGATTTTGGGAGCGCTTATCTTTCTCGATTGAGGAAATTTCACTGAAAAGTTAATTTCGAGACACACCGGTATAAATATAGGGCGGTTCCAGTCATGTTCCGGCTCTTGAAGAGTCAGGGCCCCATGGGAAAGAGTAATGGCCATGTAGTGAATGGATAAATGTACAGTTGTAGATAATCTGCATCGAAAATGACTTCCTCTACTGTTACAACAAGAATTTTACCAGACGTGGACAACATCCCGGGTCGTATAGCACCGACTAGTACTAAAGGGTACACGGTAACGAAGAGTGGTGTAGATACACTAGCTTTCGGTAATACCAATCCACACAAAATACCAAAATTTGATGATCCGTATGAGGAAAGAGAGTGGATTTTGGAACACATGGCAGGTGTTTTCAGAGTCTTCGGTAGAAGGGGCTTCACAGAGGGTTCGGCAGGTCACATCTCCGTCAGAGACCCTGTTGATCCTGAAACCTTCTGGATCAACCCATTGGGCATCCACTTCTCACTATTAAAGGCTTCCGACATGGTAAGAGTCGACGAAGACGGTAACTTGGTTGGTGGTAACACCTCTGCTCCTATCAACGCTGCTGGTTTTGCAATCCATTCAGCTCTGCACAAGGCTAGACCAGATATCAATGCCGCATGTCACACACACTCCAAGTACGGCAAAACGTATTCTGCATTTGGTCAACCACTTGAAATGATCAACCAGGATGTCTGCATAATATATAACAACCATGCCGTCTACGAGGACTTTGGCGGGGTTGCAATTGAGAAGGAGGAGGGCCGGGCCATAGCCAAAGCAGCAGGAGAGTCTAATAGGTGCCTTATTTTGCAAAATCATGGACTGTTAACTGCTGGAAAAACCGTCGACGAGGCGGGTTATTTATTCACATTGATGGAAACTTCGTGCGAAGCACAATTGTTGGCAGATGCAGCATCATATGGAAGTGGTAAGCAGAAGAAGATCATTGCGGCACCTGAAGCTGCCTATACTGCCTCTGTAGAAGGCGATCCAGACAAACTGTATTTAGATTTCCAAAACGATTTGGCTTTCGAGATTGCTCAGGATGATTCTTTCATGACATTCACAAAAAGCAAAAAGAGGCATACTTGAGACTCACGTAACAAGCTTGGAGTGTGTTGTGATATTTCTCCTGTTTTCAATTATTTGGTATGTATTAAATTAGGTAAATCAAGAAAAACGATGTAAAAAAAATTAAGCTGGTTTACTGAAAAATCCGTTTCCTTTTCGAGGCGTGGTTCTCAAATTTTCCTAAAACATGATTAGCACGCTTTGACTATCAAAGACAATATTTCCTTTCCAGAGCATAGTAAATTCTCCACACTCCCAGCTAATCGAAAGTATGGATATCAATGATGAAGAGTTAAATGATATTACAAGTTATGCGGTGAATCACAGAGACAATGGCGTTTTTATCCCTACAGACCTGTCCTTGGCCAACGAAACACACGAAACACACGAAAGCAGTAACCGAGTACATATCGCCTATCTTGTTGTTGACACAAATTTCATATTGAGCCATCTCTCCATACTAAATGATTTGGAAGGACTTCTACATCGAAAATACATGGGGGCGTATCAGATTGTTATACCGAGGCAAGTTGTTCATGAATTAGATGGGTTGAAAGAATCCAAAACGACTATCGACTCAAAACACTCTATTTCACGCTTGGCCCGATCTGCTATAGATTGGTGTTATCTGCACTTCCACGAGTCGATTCCAACAGTCACAGGCCAAAGGCTACATGAAAGGATAGACAAAAATGCAGTAAAAGACAATGCAATCTTAGACTGTTGTTTATATTTCCAAAACGTGGAAAATGGAGGTAACAATATGGTTGTTCTACTTTCGAACGATAAGAACCTATGTGTGAAGGCATTGGTGAACAATCTCTTGACAATCAGTTATCGCCCCGGTATGGCTGCGGATCTGATTGCGGAAAAAGTAGTCGCAGAACTAAATAACAACTACAATGCGAATTTCAGCTCAAACCCAGCTATCTCCAATTTCAGCTCTGTCCAAACTGAACAGGCCACAGCAACGAATGAAGATGATATGGAAATTGACCGGGTCAATATTCCAGAAATTGATGTTCCTCCTGCATCTTCAAAACCAGAAAAGCATATTTTAAAACCCCCTGTAATATCCCGTTCACTCGATGATATATCAGAAGAAATATTTTCGCAAATTACAACACTGGTGCTTGAGGCCATAAAATACGCAGTTGAGAGTATTTTTGAAGATGACTTAGATATGGTAGGCTATGACGATAGTACTATGAGAACCTTGCTGGACGCAGGACGATGTATTGTCAGGATGGGACTTTCTACGTTTTCAGAATTCTTCGATAGAAGAAAATTCGACCCTATGAGAATTTTGAGTGATAGAAGTCGAATGCATGAATATGTAGATGTGCCTAAAGATGCATCTTCCCTCAAGACATTTGTCACGTTTTGGACTGACTTCTTAGAAGGTATATATGCTAATCGAGATCAGAATCAGAAAGCTGCATTGAAGCAGATCAGTAGTCACTGGCAAAACCTTATAAGGCAAATGTGAATGATGAGGTTTCCTTGACAGATCACAACTTGTGTCGTTTTTTATTTTTGTGGGACTTTACTCACACGATAAATAGACGCTGGTTCTAAATAAAATTGACTGTAATCTTAGTGTAACGATGATGAAAGAATCTATGAAAAGGTCATGCTCATGGTTCAGTTGAAGATATTTTCATCTTTTTCTGTTCTCGTCTCAACAAACCTTGTAATTTTCTTTTTGTTTTCCTTTGTGGGGTGGAGCCTAATGAAGATAGTTCTTTCCCTTCAGTTTCTTCTTCGCTAGATTCTGAACCGAAGTCTTGTAGATGAATCTTTGTATCGTTTTCCTCTTTCTCAAGTTCTTGATCTGAAACTCTTCCTATTCCCCCGTAAATATTATCCCATAAATTCTCCCATTTGGGGTCCACTATTCCTATTGATGAGTCTTTGTCAAGTTTGCTGTGTCGTAAGAATTGCTCTATTGCATCTGTCGCCGTTGTTTCTGAATATCCGATAATTCTCTTGCTGACGAACACCTGAGTGATTGGTTTCTTTTTGAAAAGATCATGAACAGAGTCTGGTCTTTTTCCAAAAGGATCCATTTTTTCATAATACGAGTAGGCTAGCTTTTTGATTATCTGGTTCTTATTTGCGATTTGATTAGAAAGAGAATTCAAAGCTCCCGTCTGTAAAGTAGTGTACATTTCAATACTCGAGTACATTTTTCGAGTTACGTTGAGTTGGTCACCGATAGACATATCTGATAGTGGAAAATGGTATTTAAAATCACCATAGTAAAATGTTATTGTGTTCGTTTGCATATCAAAATGCACACTTTGTTGTTCACTTTCGTATGTTGATGATAAAAGAACAGGACGAAATGTCTCTTTGATCCGTTTCATCTTGTCTATAATGACAGACGTTGTGTGTTTATTATCCATAGAGAGCATATTCATAGCGAATGTGGACTCCATAAGCTGCTCAATAGAGCTGATCCTGATCCCCTTGGCAAAGTTATGAACATCAGTGGCAACTATACACAAAATGCACGGGTCGCTTATATCGTCTGAACCAAATGAAATATCCACATATACAAGAATGTCTTGATCCGACTTATCGTGAACAAGGAATGGTTGAAAAACCATTGCATAAGAAGGCACAATATTTCCACGGTTATGAGAGCATTTTACTTTGTCTGCAAACTAGTCCTCGTTCAAGTTTCACTGAAACGATAGGCGGTGAATGGCGTTGATGAGCCACCTCGCACTTATTCAGGTTACCCGAAATATTTTTTTTCTACTTAATTTTCTGAAAAATTTTTGCATGAATTTTAACATCTTCGTTTTCGTACTTGGTTGGACGTGCAAAAAACACCAAGCAAAGACCAAGTATCAAAGTCAAAGAAACGTTCAAAGTAGCTAGCAATGTTGAGAAAGCAAGCTCGTGAACGTCGTGAATATCTTTTCAGAAAAGCCCAGCAATTACGTGAACAGAACACCATTGCAAGAAGACAACAACTATCACAAGCATTAGCCACAGGAAAAGCCTTACCTAAAGAAGTAGCCGATGACAAAGAACTCCAGAAAGATTTTCTCTATGATGAGTCATTACAGAAATCCAACGAAGAATTAGATGACGAATATTCTGCTCTTTCCGGACTCATCGAGCCTAGAATTGTTATCACCACATCGAGAAATCCATCTACGAGATTGTCACAGTTCACAAAAGAAGTGAAGTTACTTTTTCCTAATGCAGTGAGGCTCAATCGTGGTAACTACATTATGCCTACCTTGGTTGAGACTTGCAAAAAGTCAGGAATAACAGATATCGTTGTGCTTCATGAACATAGAGGTGTTCCAACGACGATGACCATATCCCATCTTCCACATGGTCCTACCGTCACTTTCACACTACACAACGTTGTGCTCAGACATGATTTGCTCAACGTGACGAACCAGAGTGAAGTGTATCCACATTTAATATTTGACAATTTCGACTCAAATTTGGGAAAACGATGTGTGACAATACTCAAGCATCTGTTCCCACCCGGAGTGAAACCTGACAGTCCACGTGTGATAAGTTTTATCAACAAAGAAGATTTCATAAGTGTGAGACAACACGTGTATGTGAAAACGAGAGATGACGTGGAGATGAGTGAAATAGGGCCTCGTTTCGAGATGAGGATGTTCGAAATCAGGTTGGGCACTATGGACGACAAAGACGCAGACGTAGAGTGGATGTTGAGAAGATTTGTTAGAACCGGTAACAGAAAGAACTATTTGAGCACGGAATGACTAACAGGTTGGACGTTTGGCTTTGTGATTACCAATCGCTGGATGCATAGAATAAATAAATTAGTGAGTTAATAAATATGTAATTATAAATAAATAGGTAAGTATGAAAACTGAATCTCTCTTCCATATATACACGGAAATTCATAGTAAAATGTGAAAAAGAATGGCAAGTGATATAACTGAACCCACTATAATTAACTTAGTTGAAAAATCGGCAAGTGCTTTTTAGTATTTTTGAATTTTTGGAGGTTTTTTTCTCATAATTAGTTTTAGGGGAAACTCACAAACACACGTTGTAAAAAAAGAAAGACGATAGTTAAGATAAAAGAAAGAGAGAAATACAAGTAAAGATAGTGATGGGGGAAATGAGATGAATAGAAGAACTGAAGAAGTTGGATGGATGTAAGGAAAGATAGGGGAAGAAAGAATAATGGGATATGGGGTGGTTTTGGAGAGTGTTGAGTGGTAGAAGAAAAGAAAAAGAAAAAGCCCAAGAAAGTCATGTATTAGTAAATATTTCAAAATGAAAAAAAGGTCGTATCATAAGTGTAGATAAAGTATTTGTTGTGCAAACTAGAAATGAGGAGAGGGAGTAGGAATATATGGTGAAGTAAGGGGCCATCCTATAAATTATTCGGCTGGTAGATTAGCGGTTTTGAAACTTTTGATGCTTTCGTCATCGGAGATTAGTTCGCCCTGTAGCGATCTTTGTGGATGGGAAGGTAGTTCTCTCTTATTCAAGTTCAATAATCCGTTTGCATTTTGAGAAGGACTAGCGAAGTTACTGCTAGTGTTATTACTGTTGTAGCTACTGCTGCTATTGGTGACTCTCATAGTATATCCTCCAGTATTAATAGGTCTTCCTGAGAATCCTGATCTACGTGGGGTATTTATATTATTGACGCTGTTTATTGGATAATCTCGGTTATCTGATTCTAGAGCGAAAGAGGGCAAAGGAATGTAATTAGAATCTGATTTGACTGAAGGAGAACCTCTTATGTTTTTATTGTTAAGAGATGTGCTGATGGAATTGGCGTTGATGTTGTTGGTATTGTTTGGAGGGGAGAGTATGTTAGAAACTGTTGAGCTGGATCTAAAATTGTTTGCGAAAGATGGTGCGCAGTTCGAAGGTGACCGAGGAGAATTGCAACCGCATAGTTGGCTCGCGGAGCTTATCGAGTTTGTTCTTACCAGTTTTTGGTTGGATAGAGATAGAGATATCGAAGGTCTTCTAATTGGATATTTCGAATCGTGGTCGTCCTGAGCTATGATGTCTGCGTAAGAACAGAATGATTTGTTTTTCATCATAGGACTCGAGGAAGGGTTTCTCTGGTTGGATAGAGAAGTGACTGAAGAAGATGTGAGAGTTGTGGTCAGAGGAGGCAAGTTGGACACGTTCGAAGGAGAGGTGTTCTGAACTGCAGAGTGTTGCGAATTCTGCGAAAGAGACTGCGACAAAGGCTGCGACTGAGGGATTCTCTTGTTGGAGTTCGAGTTCTGGAACTGCTGAGTCAAGTTGGAGAAGCTTGAGTTTGTCTGCGATCTCGAGAGAGTGTTTGTAGAGCTCGAGTTCAACCTGTAGGAGGAGTTCATTCCGAAGGAGGACTGCAGGTTGATAATGGAGGGTCTGCGGGAGGATGCTGCGGAGGAGTGGCCGCCGAGAGCGGCTTCGAGGTTGGCCAGGGAGGATCTTCTCGAGTTGAAGCCAAACTGAACAGCAGAGCCCGGGTTTGCCGGGTCCTCTTCGCCGAGGTCGTCAATGGCGTCGTCCCTGTTGAGAATCATGTGGGTGGTGGTGTCCAAGGAGGCCGGGATGAAGGTCTCCGAGGAGATGTGGCGAGGGAGGGAGTGTGGTATTGGCTGGGCGTCAGTAAGAGGGTCCTGAACGAGTCTCTCGAAGATGAGGGAATCGTCGGCCCGGCTGCCACAACTTGTACGGGAGATGGACGAGGCCAAAGAGAATTGGTCGTTGTCTAGGGAGGACTTCCTGTTGCCAGTGGAGGCTGCTGCTGCTGCAGCTGCTGCTGCAGAGCCAGGGACGGTGCCCCCGGCGACAGATGGGTTGCCATTCTGCTTGATGAAGAGGGCGCTGTCGTTGTCGGTGTCCTGGGAGTCGTTTGTGACGCCGCTGTCCAGCGAGATGGGCGAGTGGATGCCGAGGTTGGAGGAGTGTGTAGGCTGGATGGCGGTGCCCGAGGAGGCTGAGGAGGAGGAAGGGACGTTGATGTTCCGAGAACCTGCCTGTGAGCCGGCGGCTGCAGCCCTTCTGCGTGCGCCGGACTCGGCAGACGAAGCAGAGGCGTTCGAGTGGTTGGTGAAGGAGAAACTGTTGAAGGGTGTGGAGGAGGGTCCGAGACCCTGGCCTCCGTGGCCGTCACGCCCGTCGGAGCCGGCGAGGGGGGCTTTGGAGCTGAGGTGTCCATCGTAGTCGGTGGAGGAAGGAGGGGAGAACATCGTGTGTAGGGGTGTGTAGGGGTGTGTAGGGGTGAACGTAATCCGATCAGTTGTATGAGTATGTAGGAGAGAGTCTAGGTGTGAAGGGGGGTGGCGGGTCCGTGGCGGGTCTTCTATGAGCTGACAAGTCGGAGCAGGTGATGTCGAGGCCGAGGGGGGGGGAGGGTGTGTGAGGAGTGGTTGGCGACACAGCAGATGTCAAGAACAACAGCAAAGTGTCTGCAAGAGGTGTTTCTCATTGTGGCCCAGGAGGGGAGGGAGTGCTTGGAGAGGGAGGCCTATCGCTGTGCACGACCACGCACCGCAGCACGCACCGACGGCCTAATCTCCCGGCGGCAATAGGCCACCGGCCACAGGCTGTGGGGCGGCCGTCCCGTCGCCACGTCTTGTCTCGTCTCCGGCGGCCACAATTGCCCGGCAGGCATTATCGCGGGGCCGGGCGGGGCGGCGTCAGCGACGGGACGGCAATTTGTCAGCGCCGGGGGAGAATTAGAAAGGAGAAAGGAGAAACGGGAAACGCAAAACGGGAAACGGGAGGCGCCGATAAGCGCGGGGGGCGGGGAAGAAAGAAAAGAGAGTACACCCGTGCACCAGAAACGAGTGGCGAGAAAAAAAACAGCGCGGGTGACAGCACGGAAATCCGGAAAGGGCAATAGAAAGAAAGGGCAAGATAGCAAGAGAGCGATGACGTAGGATAGGGGAAGATTCAGCTAGTATACAATAATAGATAGAGGACGAGGCAGGGCGGCTCGCTCAGGCGGTGGCGGCAGCGGTGTACTTGGTGACGGCTCTGGTACCTTCAGAGACAGCGTGCTTGGACAACTCACCAGGCAAGATCAATCTGACGGCGGTCTGGATCTCTCTGGCAGAGATGGTCGACTTCTTGTTGTAGGCAGCCAACTTGGAGGCCTCGGAGGCAATTCTCTCGAAAATGTCGTTCACGAAGGAGTTCATGATAGACATGGCTTTTTGGGAGATACCAGTATCTGGGTGGGTTTGCTTTAAAACCTTGTAGATGTACGAGGAGTACGTCTCCTTTCTAGCCTTGGTTCTCTTCTTGGTTTCGGTGGCGGCGGCGGTCTTCTTGCCGGCCGGCTTTTTCTCGGCTGGAGCCTTGGATGCTACCTTCTTTTCTGCCTTTGGTGCCATTGTGTGTGTGTGTAGTTAGGTTGGGGGGTTTGAGTTGGTTACGGGAGAGAGATCTGAAGCGGTGCAGGCGAGGGGGATGGGTGGGCCGAAAAGGAATGGGGTTACGAGAGCAGGCCGGGTTGGAGGCGGAAGGGACTCTTTTTTTATACGTCGTTGTCTTCCCCCACTGCTGTCTCACGGTTGCGGACGACGGCGACGAGGGCGCCAATCTTCATCTTCGTCCACAACAACAACAACAACAACAACAACGCGCCGTCCCCGTGAAGCGCGCCGCCACACCCAGACCACGATTTATCTTCTCCCCGTGTAAATCTCGGTCCGCCCGCCATGTCTGGGTAGTATACCATACTTCCGCGCATTCGCGTCCAATACGCTCCAAACGTGTGCGCCATCTAGACCGCACGCAAGTACCAGATTTACTCCGGTGTGATAAACGACAACGGTCCCGACGGACTCTGTTGTTACACCGTCTGGCGGTGTCCCTCCTCTCCAACGCCCTGTCTAGAATAAATACTTTGACTTCCCCCGCTCCTCCCTCCCGTCCTTCAGCCTACTGCCCGTGTGCGCATCGTCCCCTTCCGCCATCCCTTTCTTTCATCTCTCCAAACACATACATACAAACAACTACAACACACAATGTCCGGTGGTAAAGGTGGTAAAGCAGGCTCCTCTGAAAAAGCATCAACTTCGAGATCCGCAAAGGCTGGTTTGACCTTCCCAGTCGGTAGAGTCCACAGACTCTTGAGAAAGGGTAACTACGCACAGAGAATCGGTTCTGGTGCTCCAGTCTACTTGACTGCGGTCTTGGAGTACTTGGCTGCCGAAATCTTGGAGTTGGCAGGTAACGCCGCCAGAGATAACAAGAAAACCAGAATCATCCCAAGACACTTGCAATTGGCCATCAGAAACGATGAAGAATTGAACAAGTTGTTGGGCCACGTGACAATCGCACAAGGTGGTGTCTTGCCAAACATCCACCAATCCTTGTTGCCAAAGAAGTCCGCAAAGGCAAAGGCCTCCCAAGAATTATAATCCTGGGAGTTTCCTCTCATCTTCTCGCCCTCTAAGTAATTTCTATATTTTATTTTATGTATATTAGTTAAGTGATCCAATATCAATCAGATCAATCAGTCCCGGTGCTCACCCCTTCTGTTGCGAGTACAGGTCCACAACGATGTTGATGAGCGACACCAACACCTCTGCTCCGATCAACAGAATCACCGTCAACTCCAACTGCTCGTCGTTGTTGTGGCCCAACTGCTCCTTCAACATCTGCAAGAGATCGCTGATGATCTCCAACCGCTGGTTCAACAACGCCACCCGCTGGTTGATCTCCAAGTATCCCCGTGTCGCCTGGTAGATCGGCTCGAGCTCTGGCTCCGTCCACATCAACTCCGGCGAATCCAAAATCGACCCGTGCAAGTTGATGTTGATCCGTAAGATGAACAACTCCCCAATACTCTTCATGATCTCCTCCCGGCTCATCTCCACCTTACCGGTCTGTGAGATCTGCTGCGGGATGTCCTGCGTGTCCTCGATCGTATTGTCCACCAATTCCTCAAACAAGGAAATTTTCACACTCTGCGAGATCGCATACGATATGCTCAACTTCAACATGTGGTTTGAATCGTCCCTCAATGTGAAGAAGTCGTTGTAGATCCTCGGCTGGTAGCTCTGTGTCACGTAATAGTTGAACTCCTCCTTCTGCACATCCTCGTCAGCAAGCTTCTCATTTTCAAACTTCGCTAAGTCGTATAAAAACAACCTTTCCTCACGTTTTGTGAACCCCCACAATACAACCACACCATACTCGAAGATAAAAATGTCTGTATGTCTTTTCCCAACGTCGATAACTCCACCTTCATCGTCAAGCCGGATCGACTCTTTCTTCCCTCTGCCGAAAACTTTGTCAAATTCCCCAGAATCACTCGATTTGTGACTTGACGAGCTATTTCGTCTCCAGTCCTTGTATGTGAACGGCGTGTAGATGCATTCGTCAAATAATTTCGGAGCCGTCGAGTGGATCCGTCTTTTGTCTTTTAACCATCTGATGAAATCTCGCATTCTGTACGAACCAGCAGTACAGTATGCTGTCACCCGGGGCAACATCGACCGATGTTTCTTACCCAACCGCTCTGCATCCTTTCTGGCATTTCTGTCCTTGATCTTCTGTAACGAGTATTGCTTCAATGCCGCCGCCTTGTTCGACGCAGCATCCGAGTTGTTCTCGTCGATCGTAGGTGATTCGTAGTCCAACGAGTCTGGAAGCAATTTGAGCTTCTGCGTGATACGGGACGTACGCTGCGGAGTCATGTTGGGTCCCAATGCCTTGGAAACACTCTTTTTACCGCTGCCACTGTTATTACTCAAACTGCTGCTGCTCGCTGCGCCAATAGTCTTTCCCAGTCCTGCTCCTGGGCCTCCAGTCACAGAGATTCCAGGCGACTTGTTCAAGCTGGAGGTGCTTGCATTCTTTTGCTGCTGAATTTCATTGTCCGCTGCCTTCTGATACGGATTCTCAGAAAGTAATGCTGTAGATTCCGTCGATTCATCCGACATGATACCACTGCTACTTCTTTCTCTTCCTCTTCAATCTGCTAAAAATTCTAGACTTGATAGTAGCAAAAGAAATGTGTCGTATGAAAGAAGGATTATTGATATGTCAGTCTCCGATCAGCGAAAATCTTTATGATCCCATTTCAGTTCTATGACGTACAATCTGGTTTACTCTGAAGGTAGCTTCCGTTTCCTCTTTTTTTTCCTTCTACGATAAAAACTTTATCGACGCGACGATCTGCATTCTTTAGCCCCCCCCCCGACTGTTTCTCTTTCCTAAAAAAAATATTTCAGCATGAATTTTTTTTCCTCTCATGATCTACTAGTATTATACCTGAATTTATTGTTTCTCAAGTCCATCAACACCAATCACCTAGTAAAATGGTGAAGAAAGTGCAGAAGACTGCATCTTCCAGAAAATGGGCATATAAGTCTTTTAGAGATCATGTCGACTCGATCAAAATCGATCCTTTGAAAGATATCAAGAGAAAAGCATTCCATGATGCTGAAATATCACATTTTTTGTCCACATTGGAGCATTGGAGAGAAGTAAACTTGTCCAAAAACTTCCAAGAGTTGGTGGAAGTAGTTGAACCAATTTCCATGACCTTGCCCCAACTCTTGTACCATAAAGATAAAATTTTCAACGCTTTAGATAAGACTTTATCTTACAATGATCCGCTCTCTTTACAGCCTGCTCTGGAGCTACTTTCACAGTTCTACCATGACCTTGGACCAGATGCCATGAACTACTACAAACGTACTTTAGAAATAATCAGGGATGTTTCTTTGAATCAGCAAGATCCACAATCATTGGAGTTCATTTTCAATGCTCTAGCGTACGTCTTTAAATACCTTTCCAAGATTCTATCCGCTGATCTCACCACCACGTTCATTGTTTTACTACCGCTATTGACAGTCAAACACAAAGACTATGTCACTAGGTTTACATCCGAGGCATTATCCTTTTTGATCAGAAAAGCTAAAGTTTCAAATCTCCAAGCATTCCTTGACTATATTTTCAATTCTGCAGCATTGCAAGAAGAAGAATCTGACAGTTATCATCTTGGTTTGACCATCATGTTTGCAGAAGCATTCAAGAGTGCATCTGGAGTACTTCATTCGAAAACTGGACTTATTATGCCTATATTGACGCAAACATGCTTACGAAGTCCAAAATCTACCTCCGTTCTGTCAGACATAATAATGGACCTTTTGGATTACACTCAAACGAAGGAAAACTCAAAATTGCTCTACACGACACTAGCAGACACAATCAGAAAAGACATAAAAACAGCGGAGTCACTAGATTACAAATACCTCACCTCTATTACTCAGATACTACTCACATTATCTTTTGGGGAGTCAGGTAGACGAGTGCCTGATTGGAGCATTCTGCTACAATTTATTGATACGTTATATGATGCTTCGTTGCAGGTTGCAGCAAACGAGGATCAGATGGAAGAAGAGAGTCGAGAGGGAGATGATAATGAAGAAGAAGCTTGTGATCTGAAGTTAGACTTTCTCAACTCAATGGCCTCTTGGTTTTCAATCGTGATCAGAAACTCTGACATGGGCACACTCCTCAAGTACCATGTCAACATAATAAGGGTCATGTCTACGTTAGACGACGGCTCTAACTTCCTTCCCTTTATTGACACAGCTATTGAGATGAACAAAGAAAGAACTTTACAGTTCACCAAGAACTCTATAACATCATTCATAGGCTATCACTGGCAAGAGAATTATAAGGAAATTGCATTCTTTTTGGAAAGAATAGGGGAAAAAAATTTGATCAATCCAATCTCAGGATTCAATATCATTATTTCTGCTGACTTCAAATCTTTCATTTTGGACTCTTTCAAAAATATTCAATTTATCGAAAATAAGAACGCACTAATAAATAATTATTGGAGATTGTTGATTTTGAAACATTGTGCTGTCTCATTTGATCCTGAAATGCTAATTAAATTCTTATCTCTATTGCAAGACAGTACTCTTACCTCTGACTTCTTCATTTTGGATGTTTTTGGAGCTACTATAGGCGCATTAACAAGTCAGAAATTGACAGACGATCAGATTCTACAAATATTAAAATTCACTTTCAATGATTTGGACAATTTGATAGAAAGCACTCTGCTGCTTTCAAATCTTGACAAATTTGTGTCTTCTTTAAACAGTTCAAACACTAAATCGATTGAATTCATCCAAAAAAACAAAGAAAAGCTTCTGCTCTCCTTATCCAAAATTCTAAAGTCCCCATCACATGAAACAAGAGAAACTACTTTGAATTTGATTATTTCGACTCTTAACAAAAGTGGTGATGATACTCCCGATGCTGTATTGAAATGTCTTACAATTGAGCAAATTCCTTTGACCTTGCAGCACTCTAGAGATGTTCCTTTGAGGTTTAAAAATTTGGCACAGAACTATTCAGCTGAAACTGCCATTACCAACCACATTGTTTGCAACTTTATATTCGGTCAGTTAAGCAATAAATTCTCTCCCTCTTGGCAAGGAGTTCAAGAGTTTTTGGTTAAAATTATAAATCAAGTCTCAGATTTAGTTTGGAATCTGGCGCTTGGATTCATTTCAATGAACTACAGAGCTTTACAAGAAAAGCCGTATTTAGATTACGACTTTGGAAACTTTAACATCAAGAGTGATATCTCGGACTGGCTGCCGCAAGATTCTAGATTGTATACCATTTTGGGTAACTTTGAAAAAGAAACATATCATAAATATGAAAATGTCAACTACTCACTTATAGAGTTTTCAGAATCAAAGAAGAAATCGAATTTACCAACAGATTTTGTGAGATATCGAGTTATCAAATTACTCAATAAAATCCCACAAGTTGCTGAGAAAAACTTCACAGATTTACTTCCTTTTATCCTGAACGAAGATTCCGACGACGTCAGTGATGTGCAAACAGGCTCCCCACTAGAGGGCTGGACGATGGCTGACAGAAATGGTTTGATCGAATTAATGACACATTTCAGCCATCTCAGATCAGTTCCTTCTGCAGACAGAATCAAAGACTTCCTTTTTGTGATCCTGATGGACCGACAGACAGAAATCCAGAAGATAGCCTTAGATTGTTTGTTAAATTTCAAAAATCCAATCTACTTGAAGTATCAAAATCATCTAAAAAATTTGTTGGATGACACTCTTTTCAGAGATGAAATCATCATTTTTCTACAAAACAATGAAAAAAGCACGATTGAAGCCAATGATGTCCCTGTTCTACTACCTCTAGTGTTGAGAATTTTATTTGGTAGAGCACAAACCTTGAAAACCAATAGCACAAAAGCCGGAAGAAAGATTGCAGCAATCAAGTCATTAAACAATATGAGCGATACATACGTGACCCAATTTTTACAGCTAACTTTCTGTAAGTTTGATTTTACTACATTCCAGAAAACTGGTACCGTTGAGAAAAGTGAAATCACTAAGAAGCTACTGAAAAATATCAACGGTTTCATAAATATGAATCTCGAAGTTACCGATACTCTAGGTAAAATCCATAGCCAGCGTCTCACTGTTTTAGTTGAACCGCTTCTTTTTGCATTGTCAGCAGTTGAGACAGCAATTATTGACGGTGAAGAAATCAATGACAATGCCATCGAGAAATCAGCACGTAATGGGAGAAAATCGGGATTCAAATTACTTTATCAATTAACTCAGTACCTAGGTGAAAGTTTTGACTGGAAGCCATTCGGGAATATCATTTACAAAAATTTGGTTCAATCTAAAATGGCGAAATTCGGAGATGAAAATTTGAGCAGTGCATCGTTTTTAATGAAGATCATGACTAGGCTTTGGTGCACTCCTGAAAGATTATTTTTTCTATGTATGGATAATTACACTCCTATCAAAGCTCTACTCTCCATTTTACCAAATCCAAATGCCAAGGACTCGGTTCTAATCCTCATTTTACAGCTCATTCAAAGTCTGCTCAATTTGCCAACAAAAGATGACAACATTGTCGAGCTTCTTACAATAGTTATTTCAGAGTGCTTGGATTCGTTGATGTTAATCTTCGAACACAGTTCAAGCAGTGAGGTTAATTCAGCAGCTGTACACGTTTTGCTTTCCTTTGTTTCAGATGATTATGTCACTGATAACGACAATAGAAGAGTATTGATCACATCACTCACTGCTGCATTGGAAAAACCTTCCTCACAAATCGACACCTCAGTCAAGGTTGACATCGTTAGAATGATTGCATCGCTCGTTGAAGAATATAATTGCACTTATGATGAAATTCTACCAGTATACTCGAATATTGCCAAGTTATATAGCACTTGTCAACAATCCGAGATGAGAAACGTCATTTCGACCGTTTTTTACGGTGTGAGTAACAGATTCAGTGAACTTGAAAGCATTTGTCAGTTGATCATCGATTTGAATGCTTATGATTCCAAAAGATTTAGAGAACCTGATTATGATAGAAGGTTACAAGCATTTACTAGAATCAACGAAGAAGATTACAACAAGCTTACAACTGTTGAGTGGATCCCTATTCTTTACACTTGTATGTTTTTCATTAACGATGAGAATGATCAGACTTTAAGGTCTTCTGCAACTTATACATTTATTAGATATATTGATGGTTTTTCGGAGAAGTCAGCAGCTGAAGCAGTGGACTATGTTGACCAGCTAAAGAAGTTAATTATTCCAACTTTACGTTCAGGAATAAAAAGGAAAAACGAATTGGTCAGATCAGAATACGTTCGTGTGTTGGACCATATTGTCGGGCATGTTAAATACTATAACGAGTTTGATGACATGAAAGCTCTTTTGAAATATGACGATGAAGATGAAGAATCAGATTTTTTTGAGGATATTATTCATTTGCAAGTTTATAGGAGACAAAAATCTCTCAGAGGTCTTTCAAAGCTTGCATCAAAACTTACATCTGAATCTATTGCACATTATATACTCCCAATTGTTGAGCATTATGCATTTTGGACCGAAGAAAAGTATAGAAATGTTGCCAATGATACTATTTCAGCTGTGAGACAACTAGCACAACATGTCTCTTGGAATCAATTCAGAGCTATCTTGACAAGATATATCAGCATTATGAACACTGCCAAGGCAAAGGAACAAACTGAAAAGCTGAGAGACTCTATTCTACTTATTGTAGCAATGTCATCAGCTATGAGAGAATGGACAATTGAAACCGATTTCAAACCTTCAGATTATCCCAAAACGGAGAAAATAGATACATTTGTTGTGTCGGAAATAATCCCAAAACTTCAAAAAATTATTTCTGTCAGAAATGAAGATACGGTTGTTGTA
Source organism: Pichia sp. NRRL YB-4149 (assembly GCA_030556025.1). Lineage (NCBI taxonomy): Eukaryota > Fungi > Ascomycota > Pichiomycetes > Pichiales > Pichiaceae > Pichia > Pichia sp. NRRL YB-4149. The sequence goes on along the minus strand of JANIWA010000003.1, from coordinate 17,735 downwards.
AGAGTTCCTTTATCAGAAGCATTGATTTCTTTGATAATGTGTTGCTCCCAATCTAAAATTGATTCTGAGCTTCCAGGTTTGCTAACTAGCATTTGTCAAATCTTAAGAGCTAGATCAGAGAACTTGAGAGATTCCGTTAGAAAACATTTGGGAAGAATTGCTATATTCTTGGGTCCACATTATTTAAAATTCATCATTAAAGAATTGAAAGGAGCATTAACAAGAGGTCCACAAATTCATATTTTGAGTTTCACCATTCACAATTTACTAACTATCATGAGCCCATACTTGGAGCACGGATCTTTGGGTGATTCAGTAAGTATGATAATGGAATGTATTATGAATGATATTTTTGGCGAAGCATCGGAGGAAAAAGAAGCTACAGGATATAGTAATAAGACCAAGGAAATTAAACATAACAAGAGTTATGATACTGGTGAGCTTATTGCCACAAACATATTTTTGAAAGATTTCAACCACTTATTGACTCCTGTCAGATACTTACTGAATGAGAGACTATCATTTAAGTCGCAGTCGAAATTGGAGCAGCTTATGAAAAGATTTGCGCAGGGTTTGAACAAAAACGAGGAATCCTCTTCAACTGATATTCTCATTTTGTGTAATGAGATCTACAATCAAGCTACAGATATTGTGAAGTCTAGAAAGAATCAAAAGCAGCATGTTGTTAATGAAAAGACCGAAAGATTTCTTGTCCAACTTGATAGAAGAGTTCAGAAAACTCAGATGGAGTACTCGTTGTATGTTAGAACGCTACAACAATTTTCGTTCGACTTATTGAAAACCGCAATCTCAAAAAATGATAATTTATTCAAAGCAAATTATTTGGCTCCATTCATACCAATATTGAGATCAAGTCTCTCATCAGAAGATGAAGGCGTTGTGATTTCATCTTTGAAAGTTTTGAACATGGTAGTCAGGCTTGAATTCAATCCAGATGTCAGTGCGGAAGTTACTGGAGCTGCTGGTGATGTCTTGACAATTCTACAAGACATGCCAAATACCAATAACGACCTTTCCCAAAATTGTCTCAAATTTTTGAGTAATGTTATTCGTTTCAAAGATGACCTTGAACTGAAGGACACTGCAATCAGCTATATTTTGAGAAAAGTTGAGCCCGATCTAGATTCGCCTGAAAGACAGGGTACGGCTTTCGGTTTTATCAAAAGTTTGATGTTCAAAAACATCATGATACCGGAAATTTATGATTGTATGGACATTGTATCTAAATTAATGGTGACAAGTACTACTGCAGAAATTAGACAAGCTGCCAGAAGCGTCTTTTACAACTTTTTGATGGAATATGACCAAAGCAGAGGTAGATTAGAAAAGCAGTTCAAGTTGGTTATTAACAACCTGAAGTATCCTGCGCAAGCTGGGAGACTATCCATTTTAGAATTCATCTTGACCATCGTTAGAAAATCATCGAAAGAACTACTATCGAGGTTGACAACATCATTTTTCATTGCGCTAGCCAATGTTTCGGTCACCGACGATAATCCACGTTGTAGGGAAAGTGCTTCGGAAATTTTGGGCTTGATGTTCCAGAAATTAGTTGATACCTCAATGGATTTGGATTTCATTGAGAAATATACAAGTGCTTGGTTAAGTCAGGATAAAAAGGCCTTGTTGGTTAGGTGTGGTTTAAATGTTTACAAAATTTACATCAGCTCTGTTGGATATGCAAAAAGTCCCACCCTTGATGATCTTGCCCTTGAGCGTATCGAAAAGACGCTCAAGTTGGCGAGAAGAGCTGACTATGATGGGGATGAAGATAATGAGGAAGGTAATACTTCCAACATTGAAGCTGAATGGCAGATAGTATATTTATGCTTAAATGTTTTCGAAACTCTTTCTATCAAAACTAACGTATTTGAAAGAAAATACAGTGGTGTTTGGATTGACGTCATGGGCACAATGTTATATCCACATTCATGGATAAGATTAGTGTCTTCTAGGCTTATTTTCCAGCTGTTAAAGAATATCGTCGATGACGACGCTAAAGCCGTTGAGTTCGAAGTGAGTGATGCAACTATCCAGACAATTGCATATAGAACTTTCCGCCAGTTGGGTGCACCAAAGATTTCTGAGAAGCTAGCTCTTCAAAGTACTGCAAACTTAGTTTATATTTCCAAAAAATGGGACAAGGAAAATACTAAGTTCATTTCGCACAAAAGAGATGACAATGCAGGTGGAGATGAAGATGGAGAAGGCGATGAACACAAGAATGTCAGTAAAACATTTACTAATGCCTTCGATTGGGCACTCAATAGATGTGCAGCTATTCTCAGGAATGATTCGAGAGATATTGATGAAATGATAGTCACGAAAAGTGCAATTATTTCGTACTGTGAATTTTTGACATCCTTCCTAAGTGTTGAAACCTTGAAGGAAGCTCTCTCTGAGACTTTGCTCATCCCATTACTCCATATTTCAGAGTTAGAAATAGCTGAAAATGAAGACCAAGAGAAGGCATTGCCAACACTTGCAACAGCATGTTTGGCCAAATTATCGAAGAAAATTGGTGTTTCTGACTACAACGTTCTTTTGACAACTGCAATGAAGGTCATCCAACAGAGAAGATACGAGAGAAAGACCAGGAGGGCACAGTTAACTTTAAACAACCCTGAAGTGGCAGCCAGAAGAAAGTTGAAAAAGCATTTCAAGGGTCGGGAAAAGAGAAGATCAAATAAGGATGAGAACGGCTATTACAAACCTAAGAGAAGAAAGTTTTAATTGTGTACATAGCAAAAGTGTATAGAAGCTTTACAGCAATTGTTTAGTTTTCTAAATAGAATTACATATGAATCAACGAACAAATTTTGATATATCTAAATATCCGTATTATACAGGTCATAGAGGGGGACAATAGCATTATAGCTCACTTCCGTCATTGAAAGAGAGATCATCTGGATCAGACTTCAACAGCGGAACATCTATCCTGTCATCGTCCTCTTGAATACCATCTGTAGCGTCGGTGCTGTGAGCCATGTCATCAACTTCATCGTCGTCATCGCCGTCGTCGTCTTCGCCAGCGTGGGCAATGTCTACATCGTCATCTTCTGCCTCACCGCCGTTATCGTCATCGGCTTCTTCTTCATCGTCATCTTCATCGTCTCCTGCATCTACTATACCACCCTCTTCTTCTTCTTCTTCTTCATCTTCTTCATCTTCGTCCTCGTCGTGAAGTTCAGAAATGAAATGTCCTTCATTGTCACTCAGGTTATGTGCAGCTAAATGGTCACCATTTTCAGCATGGCCGTTTTCGTGGACTGAAGGCGTTTTGCTAATGTCATGAACATGGTGTTCTGCTTCCTCTTCCGCTTCTCTCTCTTCTTCTTCCTCGTGTGGCTCTGCCGCTTTGTGTTCATCAAATGTAACGTCGGCGATATCTGGCTCTTGCATTGACACGTCTGCATCTTCTTCAGGGCCAGCATCCACAGGAGTGCTCTCTGCGACGGTGGTAACACTAGCTGGTGTTTCAACCTCTGGTTCTGCTGAAGCGCCAATAGGTGCTTGAGTGGCAGCCAATCGTTCTTGTTCTTTGATATTGGCGAATTCTTCGACAGCCTTGTGGTATCTCTCCTTGTCCTTTTCGTACATTTCAAAATACGGTTTCTTGTCTTCGTTGGACATTTTTCTCCACACATCCGTCATTGCCCTCGACAAATCGATGTGTTCATTTGGGTGGTTCTCTGCCCACTCTGCCTTCACACGGTCTCTTTCAGAATCACAGAAGAATAGGTAGGCATTGGTAGGTCTTTTGGGTTCCCTTGGGTCTCTGATCCTCTTTCTTGCCGAGGCTGTCGATCCGTTGGCCACGCCTCTTTTCCTGCGAGATCTTCCGTTTGCAGATGGTTCAGCTTCCGTTGCCGAAGAGCTATTTATGTACTGCTGATGTCTCTCTGAAATGAGATCACCCAACGCGTTGGGGAGCAAACCCTGGATATTTGATATTGCAAGGGGAGTTGTGCCCAAAAGCCTCGTGATGTCCTCCAACGATAGGGACTCGATGGAATCTGCATCTATGTCAGAAGGGGTAAAGCTCTTGAGGTCCGGAAATCCCAATGATTCACTTTTCTTTTCTAAGAACTCCAAGAGCAGAGAGTACTCGAACCGCAATCTAGATATCGAGTCCTTGGCTCTCGACACACCGATCGCTCTCACCTGGTTCTGTGCCTCGATGTCTGCTATCTTTTGCTTCAAGTCTTTGCACTTTTGTTTCATTCTCAGCGCTGGTAGATTCAAAGGGGGGGACGGGTCCGTATGTTAGTATCAGGAAAAAAAGTTAGTGAAGAAAGATCCGTGGCTTGACTATAATAACGTACCTTCCGTTTCGAACGGGATGATCTGCTTGGTGATCTTGTTCTGCTTGGCGTCCTTCAGCTGGCTGCTGAGCTCTCTCTCCTTGGTGTCCTTGCTGGCGCCTGGGGGCACACCTGTGGCGGTGTTGCTCTGGTCGGAAGCTGTCTGGAACATCCTGTCTGTGGGTGTCTGTGTGTCTACAGTGGGCTCTGTCGCAACTGGGTACTGCAGCAGGGAGGTAAACGTCCGGGAGGAGTGTGTGTGGAGGTGCTGGAAGGGCGGGTCGTTGCTGGTCTGCTTCACTGTCCAGCACCATCCACCTGGCCCTGCCCCCGCCAGCGGAGCCTGTCGTCTCGTCTCTGGCTGGGCCAGCACTCTTCACCGTGGTCGGTGCGTGCAGAAGGGGGCCTCGTTAATTTGTCCGGCGAGGATGCGAGAGAGGGAAAACCAAAGGCATGTACGTCTCTTTGTCGGGTGCCTATCTACAGAATGTCTATCTAGGGCTAGAGGCCGTCAAAGCGGCGGATGCCGTGCTCGTGGGGGGCGGCACCCTTCTTCTTCTTGTCCCTGCGGGAGCCCTTGGCTGGCTGGGCGTCGGGGGTACTGGAGGGGCCGTCCAGATGGGAGATCCGGGCCAGAATCTGGTCTCGGACCTCGTGCAGCTCGACAACCTTGCCGGCAGCAAAGTCGGTCTCGTCGTCACTGTCCTCGACCTCTTCGCCGACGTCAGTGTCTTCTTGTTCTGCTAGAGGGTCTGTTTTCGTCTTTTTAGCAGTGCTGTCGGCAGTGCTCTCCATTCGGCGTTTCAGCGAGTCGGCAAGGGACCGTTTGGCCGGAGGCTTGTCTTCAGCTGGAGCTTCTGGCTCCGACAGCAAGCCAGAAGCCTCTCTGGCGTCACTGTCACTGTCACTTTCACTGTGATTAAAGTCCTCATCCTCGTCGCTATCCTCGTCGCTATCCTTGTGCGACTCTTCTTCCCATATCTTGAAGCCGTCAGTTCCAAAACTGACTAGTCTGTAGTTGTGATCGAGGTCGAGGCCAAGCACCTCGTCGACCTTGCTGTCGTCCTCGGGGTCGTTCTGCAGGAAGCGCTCGACAACCTTGCCTCCTTTGATGTCGATCTTCGCAATGTGGCCGTTGGAGCAGCCGCCGTACATGTAGCGGGAGTCGGAGTCCATGGCGCTGATGAGACTCTCAACCGTTTCGTTCTTGACGATCCGTATCCTGCTGATCTGGTCCTCCCACTTGTTCATCTCGGGCTTCCATGTTGTCACGATGCCGTCGCCCATGCCGCAGATCATCGTCTCCTGGGCGGCCTGGTCGAGCCATGACGAACACAAGACCTCGTCCTCTTGGTCCTCGCTCGTGTGTAGTGGCTCTTCCGGCTTACGAAGGTCGATCTCACACACGGTGGTGCTTCCCGTCGTGATAAACTTGTACTCACTCTTCGGCCAGCAGTAGTTGATAGAATTGATCCCTTCGCCCAGATGGAGTTTCCTGTGAGGCTTGTACGCTAGTTGAAGGTGCTTCCCCCTCGTGTCGTGACACATGAGGTTCCCGTCCTCATCTCCGACAACGAGGAAGTTCTTCCCCGGAGGGCTGATGCATTTTGTGAACGTGCCGATCTGGAAGTCGTAGCTGTTGTCCTTGTCGCAGGAGAACTTAGAAACAACCTGTCCAGTCTTCAAGTCCGCAGCCTTGATGACGCCCTCCGAGCCTATCGTGTAAACCTTGTCGCCACCCGACGGTAGGTCGAAGCATAGGTCTCGGCACGACTTCTTATGTCTCTTAGTATGCCACTGCACGACAATCGAGTCGTCGTCGAAGTTGTCGTACTTCACGCAACTCACATCGTAGGGGAACTTGTCCTGGTCTTCGTAAATCTCCTCTAGCTTCTCAATGTCGTACCGGTACGCCTGGACATGGCCCGTTGCTGTGCCTGTGACGAATATTGGTTCACTCGGATGGCATTTAGCTGCAAACAGCGGGTCTGCCGAGTGGTGGATGTTGAAGATCGGCCTCCTCGTAAAAGTGTACTGCTTCGTATCCTTTTTGTTTCTGTTTACAGGTTTCGCCATGTTTGTAAAGATGTTTGTATTATACTCCCAGCCTACTATCCTTATCATCTTTATCTTTATCTTGGGTAAAAAGGGGGAGGTGAAAAAAAGATCAACTGAAAAATTATTTTTTTACTATGTGCTTACCTAATCTTCTGTATATCCAAATATTTTTTTCTGCAAGTAACAATTTTCAATCTCATTTAAGTATGTCGAAGCTTGTTAGATTTGAAATCACTTTTTCTCAAAAGTACTTCCAGCATAGCCAGCATATAGAACACGCACCGATTGTTCTTATGATACAATTTTGCTGCCCACACGTCGGCTGTGGCCCCAATAAATTTGCCGAACGCTTTTCTATAAAAAAAAGCTGCTACCTGAGTCAATCTTTTGCGTGCTCCGCTTTGCCATCTGGCCCAGTGGCAGTCGCTGTTTTCCCCCCACAGTTCGACCCCAGACTTTACCAACTCTCTTTCCACGTGACATTGCGCCTTTCCCATACTAAAAAACTGTGGCGTACATTTTTTTCCAGCTCGATTGCCCGATTCGGAAGTCCGAGACTAGGTTGAAGACGTTGAGTCGACACTTCACAGGCCGAAGACGCTTCGTGCATTGCTTCCCATTGCAACAAGTGAAAAATTCACAGCCAAGCCGGTGCATCGGCGACACTGGAGTTGTATATCTGGAGAGAGGTCTGGCGGGAGACACCTTCCCTCCGTCCACACCGCCCGTATCTATCTGTGGCTTCTCTCCCCCCCGGCTATACTTGTGTCTGTCCACACAAAAAGAAAGAACCGGCAACTCTTGTTCTCCCCCCCACTACGATAAGAGATAACATGGCCACGAACATCACCTGGCACCACAACCTCACCCACGACGAGCGCAAGCAGCTCGTCAAGCAGAACGGGGCCACGCTGTGGTTCACCGGCTTGAGTGCCTCGGGCAAGAGCACGGTCGCCTGTGCGCTCGAGAGAAAGTTGCTTCAGGAGAACATCCAGAGCTACAGACTCGACGGCGACAACATCCGTTTCGGCTTGAACAAGGACTTGGGTTTCAGCGAAAAGGACAGGAACGAGAACATCAGAAGAATCTCCGAGGTGTCGAAGCTTTTTGCTGACTCGTGCGTCATCTCCCTGGCTTCCTTCATCTCCCCCTACAAGAAGGACCGGGACGCTGCAAGAAAGCTCCACGAGGAGGCCCACCTCCCCTTTGTCGAGGTCTACGTCGACGTGCCGCTGGCCGTCGCCGAGCAGAGAGACCCGAAGGGCTTGTACAAGAAGGCTCGGGAAGGCCTCATCAAGAACTTCACAGGTATCGACGACCCCTACGAGGCCCCAGAGCAGCCCGAGATCCACCTCAACACCCACGAGCAGTCTGTTGAGCAGTGTGTCGACACCATCATCGCCTACTTGAAGAAGGAGAAGATCGTTGTCTAGACCTGCCTGGTTCCTATGTACGTCCCCTCTCTTTTCTTCTCTGTCTATCTATTCTTAACGCAACCACAGCACCACCTCTACGCCATCCCCATCCCCATCCCCCCTATCCCGCCAACAGTAACCCCCCTTCTCCTTCTTCTCTGCATCCCTGCGACGGCGACTTCTCCGGCGCCAGCTCCGTAATTTCTCCCGCCAGCTCGCTCTCCCGATGGCGCTGTACGAGAGAAAGTTCACGGCTCCCTCCGCCTTCTGGGGTGTACGAGATAGCCAGGGGGCACAGCAGCGTGTAGAGGGACCAACTACGAGCATCAGCACCAGCAGTAAGAAAGAGTGCCGGTGCCAGTGCAAAACAGGAAAGAGAGACTACGTCCGGGCATGTTCCACACCCCCCCTGTGAAGTCAGATTGGCAGGCCGATGCCTCCATCACCAACTCCTACGATCTAGGCAACGTGGACTCCAACTCGAACTACTCCGACAACGACAGCCAGCCAGCCACTTTGGACACGGACGACGCCAAGGACATCTTGCAGCAGACACCACTCGAGATTGCCGACGGCAGTCTGCCCAGCAAGACCACTCCGAGTGTGGCCGTTGCCATCGATAACGGCAGCAGCGGCAAGGACAGGAATGGCACCGATGGCAGTCACAGGAGCAGCGGCGCCTCCAGCGCCTCGGGAAACAACGACACACTCAAGTCATCGGCCGTGGAGTTTTCCACGGAGCTTCCGACGCCCAGCGAGGCACCAAAGACACCCGAAAACACAGCTAGATCAGAACCACAACCACAACCACAACCGCACGAGCCGGAACACGGAACAGGGAGCGACAACTCTTCGTTCATCGAGAGCTTCGATATTGTTACAGAGGCAGACTTGCCGATGAAGTTGGTGAGGCTCTACGAGTCCTTTTTGAAGGAGCTCAAGGAGCCGAAGTTTGAACGATCGCTTGCAAGCTTCGAAATCGCAGAGTTGTTTCAGACCTTCTACCAGCGGTTTCACGCTGGCTGCACGCAATACCTGGAGGAGGAAGGGAAATACGAGCTACACGATGCCCACCATGCTGATGATGGGTATCAATACTACCGCTACAACCTCATACTGGAGCGTCTCCTGTGTGACAAATTCTACAGCCAGATCATCTTCCCTTTGAAGAACATGGACATCGACGAGTACGAGAAGGAGTTCAACGACCAGTTCTGCGACAAGTTGGGCTGCTTGAGCTCGTTGGACATTCACTTTAGAAACCTTGACATAGATCTACCGGACAATATAGAAACACAGTTCATCAACCAATTGGACGATAGGATCTTGCCCGAATTCGAGCTTCTGACTGCCGAGAGGTCGCCCACTTTGAAGATGAAGTACTTGATCCGCATCCACAAGAAGATCGGCGAGATCATCCACGACATCACTAACAATTCCAAGTTCAGCAAGACGCTCAATACAGACATCTACCTCCCCATCTTGATTTTCACCATCATCAAACTTAAGGAGCTACGTGCATATTTTCTTGTGAGACAATTGAACTTGATGAAGAGGTTTTCCAACGAGTACATTTTTGACAACTCCATCGAATCCTTCCAGATCGAGAAGGGGAAGTTGTTGTATGTGTGTGCAAACTTCGAGGCTGCCATCTCATACCTATCGAGTGTCACGTTGGACAACCTCGACATGCCAATTCCATCCGAGGATATCAACCTTCTACCGGGCAGCTTGAAAGATCGCGATGAGCTCTTGAACCTATTGACTGTCCCGCTAAAGTTGGAGTCGATAGAGGAAGAGGTGTCTGTGTTCAAGGAGTCGAATCCGTTGCTACTCACGAACGCCACGAAGAGCGACGCCAACAGCGATAACCCCACCCTGACGACCTCGTTGAGCAATATCACCAACTCGTGGGTGGACTACTCGAAGGTAAGCCTCCCCTCGGTGATCAATGCGGACCAAGGCTTGAAGTCGATCAGCCAGGCAATCGACTCGAGCTTGAAGAACATAATGGGGAAGGTGTCAAGGATCGGAGGGTCTTCGGAAGACATCATTCGATCGGTGAGCAGCAACGAGATGACGCACGACGCTAATGACGCAAATTACGATATAACTTATGACTTTAACGAGACGAACATGGGGAACGGAACAGCAAATAGACACCATGGAGCAGATACGGAGATGGAGATGGAGATGGAGATGGAGACAGAGACAGACGACGGCAACAACGACAACACGCTTTCGGACTCGTTGCTGAAACAGCTCGAGGAGAACCTTGCCTTCGAGCAAGCGGTTGGCGGTGGCAGCATCAAGACGATCAAGGGGTCTGAACACTCGCAGGACACAGAGGTTACGTCTCCAAAGACGCTGCTCCCCTCCGTTGACGTCGACGGCAGCAACAGTAGCAGCAATGGTCTGCGCAGCCACCGGAAGATCCCCTCGATCGAGGAAGAGACCCCTTTCCCGTCCAGCGGACAGGGCCGAGAAGAAGAAGACAACTACGGTGGTGTACAGGAGGTGCGTGACAGGACCGAGTCAACGGTCTCTGTGGGCACGCAGGGCACGCAGGAGGGGAGCATCATCAGCAAGCTCACGACGAGCGTCGGCGGCGTCATGAAGAACTTCCGTCCCGTGAGTGCGTCGTCGTCGACGACGTCCTTGAACGTGCACCTCAACGAGAACGGCCTGGCAACCACAAGCGTCAGCGGCCTCGAGCGCAGCACGAGCCTCGGCTACCTGGCGACGACGCCAAACAAGGGCACAGGCGCAGTCCGGCCCTCCACGGTGAACATGCGGAGCCGGGCCACGAGCTTCATGAACGCGTCTCTCTTCGGCTCGCCGTCGAACCAGTCTTTTGTCAATGAGGCAAACACCTCCACGACGGCCGTCAACACCGCCGCAATCGGGATGACGCCGTCGTCGCCCTCGAGGGAGTACCGCAACTCCATCTTCAGCTCACTCGAGAGCGCCTTCGACAACGTCCGCAACCGTAGCAGGGACAACTCCCTCGTGCAGGGTCCCGACGCCGCCGTGCCAACTTCCACTACGACAACAACAACAACAACCTCGATGACCACCCCGTCGCCCCCCAGCAACGCCAAGCTCCTCGAGGAGATCGCCAAGTTCAAACGCTTTGACAAGCGCTTCGAGGACATGAGCGTGACCGATTTGATCGAGATGTACACGAACTACCAGTACATCCTCTCCCGTCTGTAGTAAGTAAGCCTGTTGTTTACTAAGATTTCCTTCCCCTTTTGAGCCGTCCCCAGCGATAGCAAGCGTCGTCCTTCGTCTCTCATCTCTCGCGCTGCGCCCCTGGCAGCGTGGCCTGCTGAGTAGCGGGCGACGCTTGCTCTTGTGCTGTTCGGAGGCATGTAGGTCAAGACGACGCAGATGGCCACGGTGGCAGCAGGAGCAGGGGCAGGAGCAGAGTAGGAAAAGAGGCCAGAAAGGCTACAAGAGAGAACAGCACCACTGCCTATACTGCAATGTACAGAAGGCTAGGGAGCCACGCACCAGAACCGGGCGAGTCCGGCACGGCTCTGTCCTTGAAGATGTCTCTGAGAAGTGCATTTGTGCTGGTGAAGACGTTCAGGTTGCTGATTGTGTCGACGATCTCGGTGTTCCTGTTCTGCACACTGTTTTTCGGCACGTCTGTGACGTCGCAGCTAGACGCGTTGGGGCTCGTGAGCCCCGGCGGAGCAGCAAACACGACCAGCTACTTCTCGTTCTACAGAGATTCGCCGCCGAGCCTCAACACGAAGAACATGGCGTCCATCGAGAAGCGGTTGCGGTACTTCTTCCCCTTCGACGCCTCTGGTGACATCGAGAACAACATCTGGCAGTTGTGGACGTACCGGGCGGACAACGAGAAGTTCCCTTCCAAGTGCTTCAAACACATGGAGCGCTGGCGGGTCGCCAACTTGGAGTACAACCACAACTTGATCACGCTCAACGAGGCAGAGCAGCAGGTGTTCGACTACTTCTTCTACGATATGCCTGAGGTGGTCCACGCGTACCACTCGCTGATGGACATCCGTCTCAAGTACGACTTTCTCAAGTACTTGGTGGTGTTCACGAACGGCGGTGTCTACGCCGACATCGACACCTTGGACGCCAAGCCGCTGCGGTACTGGTACCAGTCGACGTTGAAGCCGACAAAGCTCATGGTGGGTATCGATGTCGACTACAACGACGTCAACTGGGACATCTTGTACAACCGCAGACTCACCTTCAGCACGAAGATCTTCCGGTCCAAGTCTCATCACCCCTTTTTGGCGAAATTGATTGCCCGCATCGTGTACACGTCGTACAACTCGGCCGACGAGATTGCCCGCATCGATTGGGACCAGGCGTACCAGAACGTCGACTCCAACGACGAGCCCTTGATCCAGTTCACGAGCGCCTCGATCTTCACAGACACCCTATTCGACTACTTCAATGACTTGAACAACCCGGTCGTGCACAGAGTCGCCAGAACAGAGAAGGACTTGATTCCGGAGATGATCTTTGGCCCGGAAACGTCGTCCATCTTCAGCTACAAGCTCTTCACCCTCGCGAGGGGCCCCACACAGGTCGACGACATTGTCGTCATGCCCCAGCTCACCTTTAAGGGCCCTACCACGGGTTACCACAAGGGCGACTTGAACTCGCAGTCCTACGACACCGAGTACGACGACGAGAACGAAAAGGACTTTTACTACTACGCCAGACCGTTGCATTTCTTGAGCTGGGACTCGCTTGTGCAGAACGAGAAGGACCAGCAGATCCTCGTCAGTACATAAAAACACCACCCTAATTGCATCCCCCCACCCCACTTCTACACTATTCTTTCTTTTCCATCCCTATATGCTAGTAACTTCTACCCCCTACCTTCTCTTTGACATACATACACTATACCTATATTTATATGTGGAAGAATGAACAAAAGTTCCCTCTCTTTTTCACTCACGTCATGCCGACGTCCCCTGTTGCAGCGCCAGCTGTCGCAGGCTCCTCACCTCCCTCAATACGCTGTACCACAGCTGATCCGAGTTGATGATTTGCGACTGATATGCTATCGACACCTTGAGCACCCGACCGTCCGCAGTAACCTCGTTCAGCGACGCCACGTAGTTCTGCAGCTCCTCCTCGTGCAGGAAGAATACCTCCACCGTCACCGCAGGCGTCTTCTTGTACGTCGAGCGCATCTTGAGCACCTTCAGCACAGGGCCCAGTCGCTCCGTCAGCACCATCGTGATGTCTGCCTCGGACACGTCGTCCGTGAGGTTCTCGATCCGCAGGAACGGAATCAACGACGCGTTCCGGAACGTGATGTCCTGAGCTTTCTTGCCCGTCATACCGGCGGCCGCACGATCGTCCCTTCTTGCACCAGCAGCTGCCGCTGCCTTGCGAACAGGCTTCCCATGCTGCACCGCTGGTGCTTCGCCACGAACCCCATTCTTTCTCTCGTCGCCTCCACGCCCAGCCATGCCCAAAGCAGCAGCCAATGCGTTCACCTTCGGCACTGCTCCGCCCCGTTTCTCAAGCCCTTTCTTCGAGAACGCCAGCGGTGCCGCCCGTCCACCACCCCTGCTGGCCGGCTCTAGTCTCTGCAACAGCTCGTTAGCCACCGTTTCTCTCCCAGCACGCTTCCCCCGATTGCGACCGTATGTGTCGTCCTGTGTCTTAACACCTTTGCCGAGCTGCAACGCCACGAACAACGGGTTGCTCCCGAGCGAGGCACGTTTTCCAGACTTCGTGTACACTTTCTTGCCACGCATCGTCTATCTGTGCTCTGCAGCCCCCTCCTTCTTCACTCCAGTCCCGCCTTCTTCTTTCCCGTCACCCCCAGACAGCAGGCCCTCCGGCTCTCATCACCACCTCCGGCTCCAAACGGTCAGCGCCGATCGGCGCGGAACTTCCTAGGCCGGCCCTTCCCAGACGACCCACCTACGTTTTTCTGGCCTGGCTGATCTGAGCACTGTTTTGTGTCTGTTCTGAGTGTTCCTGGCAGGCTGGCCCCGGGAAGAGACAGCATCAAGAGCAGCAGCAGCAACAATGCCTCTCTGCGGAAGCCCCCCGAAGCCAGGTAGGTCACCATGAGAAACGGTCCCTCGGTGAAGCCCCGCCTACCCCCTACCTCTCCTCGAAACGCTCGTTGCGCAGATCGATGTGGCCAGATCTGCACGGTGGAAAGGTCAACAAAGAGGATTGCGGGACATGGAGGTCCCCAGCAGGCGGACAGAGGGTCCCCAATGTGCGTTCTGAGAATACTAACACGATAAACACGCTTTGTGCATCGATGGATGGATCGATGAACCTTCGTGGCTCCTCTTTTTTGTGCAGTACAAAGAAAAATCGTCATTCTAGGAGATGGTGCCTGTGGTAAGACGTCGCTTTTGAACGTGTTCACCCGAGGATACTTCCCGAAGGTGTACGAGCCAACAGTGTTTGAAAACTATATCCACGACATCTTTATTGACGGCCAGCAGATCCAGCTCTCGCTTTGGGACACGGCCGGACAGGAGGAGTTCGACAAGTTGCGGTCTCTTTCGTACTCGGACACGCATTGCATCATCCTCTGCTTCTCGATCGACTCGCCGGACTCGCTCGAAAATGTCAAGAACAAGTGGGTTGGCGAGATCCTCGAACATTGTGAGGGCGTGAAACTGATCCTGGTGGCCTTGAAGGCCGATCTAAGACAATCGGAAACGAACAACAGCGCCGGCGCCGGCACGGGCGACGACGGAGCAGACAACCTTGGCGGCACGTCTGCGTACAACAATGACGGCCAGTTGAAGAAGTTGGTCACGTACGAGGAAGGTGTCAGCGTGGCTAAACAGATCGGGGCGCTCAGATACTTGGAGTGCTCTGCAATGAAGAACAGAGGCGTCAAGGAGGTGTTCACCGAGGCGGCAAGAATCGCCTTGACAGCCAAACCGGGAGCTGCCTCGGCAGGCTCGCAGCCCAGCGCAGACAACTCCGGAAGTTCAAGCAGCTGTGCCATCATGTGACGTCTCTACTTTCTCACCTTCTTTTCTTCTATTCTCTTATCTCACTTATCCACTCCTTTACCTCTATTTCGATCTTCATCTCCCCCCCTGTCCTCTACTTTTGTGTCACTTATTACATATATAACCATTATAGACTTTCCTGTCTCTATAAAAGAAAAAAAAAATATAAAAACAAGAACGGTAAATGACGACACGGAAAATGAGATCCTCACACATTGGAGAAAGCACCTCTAGTAGGGCTCTTCGCAGGACTCCTCACAGGGCTCCTCACAGGACTCCTCGTTGGACTTCTCGAGGAGTTCTGTCGATACATACCAATGTGGTTGTTCCGTCTGGGACTCGGACTTCTCGCGACGGAGTGCTTCACGGCGAAGTCGGAGTCGGGTATATTGTATGAGTTGTTGAAACTGCTGTCCTCGAACATCGAGTGGCTCTCCACGGAGGCGTTGTTCCGTGCATTTTGCATGATCAGGTTGCCATTGCTATTGCTAGTTCCATTCTCGTAGGAGATATCATGGAGCGTTCTTGCCTGGTCGCTCAACGCGGGAAGCTCACCGGTGGAGATAAACTCGTCCAACACTAGGGAGCTCAACTTCCTGTGGTGGAAATGCGACTTGTGGTTCGGAATATTTACGGTGCTGTTTTTCGCTGCCTTCAAAGGTTCCGCAATAGAGTAGAAGGACGCCTTGTCTGTATTATTGTCCCTGCTTTCGGTGTCGTCCTGGCCCGCTGCAGGCGATTCTGTGCCGACCATGCTGTAGAAGACGGAGTTGTCCGGTTCGCTGCTGTTGTTCTGCGACTGCGATTGTGACTGTGACTGTGACTGTGGCGCAAGCTGCGGCTGCTGTCCAAAGTTCAACTGGAGAACGGAGCCGATGGACTGGCTCTTGGAATGGTTTGTGTGGTGGCCCAGATTGGTGAAGGTGTCATCGTTGCAATAGTTGTTCGTCTGCGGACTCATCGTCATCCCAGAGAGGTGGTCCATGGAGCGGCGATACTGCGAGATAAAATCCACCGAGCTCAAGTTCTTCTTGTGCGTGAACGACTTGTTCGAGCTCTCGTACCGGTCGCTGAACGGGTTGTCCAGTTCCTCCTCGCCGCCGTTGTTGCCGTTACCGTCCTTGTCGTTCGCCGTGTAGTCACCAAACTCGTAGTCCTTGTCAAACGGCTCAACCACCTTCGCCTGCTTGCTTGCCTTGTACTTGTTGATCACCACGCCGAGCACGTAGAGGAAGAGAAACCCGCCGATGATCGGGAAGATGATCTCGTAGAGCGTCCCCTGCCTGAACCGGGTCGACTCCAAGAACGGGTTTTCGCTGGCCGTGGGGATCTCCAGGTTTGAGTTGATGCTCTTCTGCATGACTGTCCCCGACGACGACGCCACCAGCCTGCTACTGCTGCTGCTGGAGGCTCTAGATGCCGAGCTTTTCGTGATATAGGAAGTCACGAGGGAGCTTTTCATGCTGTTGCTGCTGCCTGTGCTTCTCTGTAGCAATAATGTCCCTTACCGGTTGTCCCTTCTCCGCCGCTATTCTGCTGCTTCTATCCTCTCTCTGCAGATGTTCTTTGAGCCACCACCCCGTGCTTCGACCTTTCTCCCGCCAATCTTTGTCTCTCTTTTCTCTGCACGGACTGGGCCTTCGATCTCTCCAGGCACTGCTGTTTACTCTTTCCCGAAAAGGGTAGCTGCCACAATGGGGACCTGAAGCCTGGAGACTCGTGCCGCTGACGTAATCTGCGTCGATCGGCTCAGACAGTTTTTTTTTGGCTCCTTCTCTCGTCTTTTCGGAAAGAAACGACAAAAGGAGAGAAAGAAGCTGAGCATGGACAGCACGACGCTGAGCCCGATGGGTTCTTGGGGCCGTTCTGCACGGACGCAAACACACACACAGAGATCACAATGCTGGCCCGAAACACAACGAGGACCGCTGCGGTGGCCGTGGCCCGGCTTTCGGGGAGAAACAGGTGCCTGCTGGCGCAGAACGCGATCCGAACCGCCTCCGTGACAAACGTGCGGTTTATCCAGTCGAAGCCCCAGATCGAGAAACAGGTACATGAACGGTACAAAGCGAAGCTCGAGGCCCGTGCAAGACAGAAGGGGCTCGACAGCGCCGAGCGGCTCATGGAGGAGATGCGGGAGACGATCGAAGTGACGAAGAAGCAGCTCGACCTCATCGACCCGCTCAAGGAGCTCGAGGACTACGAGCAGGCTGTCAGTCTGAAGGCGTCACTGCAGGGACACAAGAAGAAGGGCCTCGACCCGATCAGTCCAGACACCCCGACGAAGCCGTACAAGACGCTTGAGTCGTACCTCGTTTTGGATAAGATCAAGGAGTTGGGTGTGGAGCAGATCGAGTTCTTATGGCGTGCGAAGTTCCAGGCAGACCCTGAGTCCCTCGTCGCTGTTGTTCCAAAGAACACTTTTGACGCGATGTACAAGCTCGCCCGGGCAAACCCGACATTCGTGCTTCCGCTCCCAAAAGAGGACGCACAGCTCGAGGCGGCGCCGGCAGATGCTCCCAACAGTACACCCATGGAAGTACATTTTGTGCAGTGGTCCTTCGTTGGGCCGCACACGACGCACTGCATGATCACCACTTTGATGGAGTACAAGCTGCACAAAGAATACGCGAGACCACACACGACGCTCTCCTTCCACCAGGAGCTGGCGGACGACAAAAGCATCGTGCTCATGAGCGGTCACGTCGACAAGGACGCCGCCATCTCCCTGGCTGAGTCGCAGATCCTGCTCCTCAACCTCCAGAGGTTCTACGGGGCGTTTCAGACGCACTCCGAGATCGAGCAGCAGCGCATCAAGCTCCTGCAGGATTTCAACAGCGGTTCGCCGGAGTTCTCCATGGAGAAGTGCATCGCCCTTTCGCAGTCTCTCGACAACTGATCCGGTAACACTGCTGCTGTATATAGAACACACTCGACCGTAC
>JANIWA010000039.1:0-111460 GCA_030556025.1 Pichia sp. NRRL YB-4149 | reverse complement strand
ATTCATAAGTATATCTACAGAGATCGAGATCAAACCCAAGAAGTAAAAAACGTCTCTTCCTTTTATTATGTATTAACTGTTTTTATATTGTATTAATTTTTCTAGATCGCCTCTGATAGTGTTTGTTAGAACTTGGGGCGGGGGGGGGGAGAAGAAGGGGGGGGGGGGGGGGGGGGGGGCGTTTGGAGACGGTTGTATAGCCCCTTTTTTCTTTTTTCCATCTGTCCTGTAGTTGTCAAAAGATAAGTTAGAGAAACAGACATGCTGCTAGAAAAGATCCCTACGTTCACCCTGGCACGGACCGGGGCAGCCATTCCTGCACTAGGGTTCGGATCGGGCTCGAAGCACAGAATCAAGAAGTGGGGGAACGCAGAAAAGAACGGGGAGACGTTGGACAACGACATCGTGGACGTCTTATCGAATGCCATCAAGGCCGGGTTCACCCATCTCGACGGTGCAGAGGCGTATACCACGAGGGGAGAACTCGCCATGGCGGTGAAAAAGTCGGGTTTCCCAAGAGAGCACTTCTGGATCACGGATAAGTACGATCAGGGTTGGCCGCACTACAACCGGAAGAGTCCCTCTCCGTCCGGTCCTCGGGAGAGCGTTCTGAAAGGCCTGGAGATTTTCAAGATGGACTACTACGACCTGTTTCTGATCCACGGCCAGTTTTTCAGAGACGACTTGGTCGACATCTCCATTGTCGAGGCGTGGAAGCAACTTGAGCAATGCTACGAGGAAGGGTTGGTCAAGAACATCGGTGTCTCCAATTTCAACGTGGCTAACCTGGAAAAGATCTTGGAGGTCGCCAAGTACAAGCCGCAGGTGAACCAGATCGAGTACCACCTCTACCTACAGAACCAGACGGAGGGAATCACCGACTTCTGCAGAAAAAACGGCATCCAGCTGGAGGCATACTGTCCGCTGACCCCGATCTTGGAGTCTAGAATCAATGACGAAAACCACCCCTTGAAGCCCGTCCTCAAAGAGATGGCTGCCAAGTACAAGGTTGAGCCAAACATTCTCGTCTTGAGATGGGTGTACCAGTCCGGCGTGGTCCCCATCACGACTTCGTCCAACTTCGACAGAATGAAGCAGTCATTCAAGATCTTCGACTTCGAGATCTCCGACGAGGACTTCGAAACTTTGAAGAATATTGGCCAGACTTACAAGGTCCGTACTTATTTTAAAGATTACTTCGACTAGAGCAGAGTGTAGTACAAATAGGCGTTCAGACAATTAGACTTTCCGTAACCCGAACATTTGCTTTTATAAAATTCTCTGATAATAATTTCATAAATGTGTCATAGCCGGCGCTTCCCCTTGGAAAGCCGAAACGCTTTAACTATCCTGCGGAACACCTAAATTATCGGGGAAGCAGACACTACGGCCCTTATCACCACGGATTTGCGGTTGAAAAAAGTATGAGGAAAAGAGACAGACCCATAATTCTTTCTCACTACCAACGGCGATACATCTCCGCACTCTTTTCGGAGTACAACACCTGCTTCCCAGATACCAAGCCTTTATAAATTGCCATTCTGCTTCCCCAAAGGATTGACATGTCCAAGTCGTTCATCACGAAATCTTGATGATGCTACTTCCCCAACACATTCAGCAAAAACCTATAGTCAAATGTCCCCTATTGTGATCCCAACATTCTCCCTTCCTGGAACCGGCGACTCTATTCCTGCCGTCGGTTTCGGCTCCGGCTCCAAACACAGACTCAAGAAGTGGGGAAACCCAAAGATGCATGATGATTCGATAGATCCTGATATTGTTGACGTAATAGCTGATGCTATAAGGGCTGGGTTCAGCCATCTGGATGGTGCTGAAACATACACAACGAGAGCAGAAATGGGTATGGCCATAAAGAAGTCTGGCGTCGCTAGAGACAAACTCTGGATAACCGACAAGTATGACCAGGGCTGGGCAAACTTCAAGCGTGCTAGTACTTCCCCTTCTGGTCCTCGGGAAAGCATTATGAAGGGTCTGAAAGCTCTAGGAATTGAATATTATGACCTATTTCTCATTCATTCTCCATTCTTCGACGAAGAACTGGTCGATGTTACTCTACCGGAGGCTTGGAAACAACTTGAACATTGTTATGAAGAGGGTTTGGTGAGAAATATTGGTGTATCTAATTTTGATACGCATCATCTTGGAGAGGTTCTCAAAATTGCCAAATATAAACCTCAGGTTAACCAGATTGAATATCATCTCTATCTACAGAATCAGACAGATGGTATCTTTGACTTCTGTCGGAAAAATAACATTCAACTTGAAGCCTACTGCCCATTAACTCCAGTTCTGGATTCGAGAATCAACGATGCGAAGCATCCTGTGAAACCTGTCATCATGGCACTGTGTGAAAAGTATAATGTTGAACCCAGCGTGATATCTCTCAGATGGATATATCAGTCGGGAGTGATACCTATCACGACATCGTCCAACTTTGGAAGAATGCAGCAAACTTTCAAGATGTTTGACTTTGAGTTGACAGAGGACGAATTCGAAACCTTGAAAAAGATTGGAGAATCATACAAGGTTCGTGCTTATTTTCCCGAACTTTTCGAAAAATAAGGTATTATGAAAGAAAAAGAACCAGACATTACTATACTTTATACGATATTAAAATGTAGAAATTAAATAATCAAAATGAAATATTTTCAAATGCCTAAATACCCGAAAAGGAACTATTATGATGTGCTGAGGGATATCTATTGTGTATTCTGCAATATGCATGGAATGTAAGTTATTAGCAATAAACGAAAGAATTCGAAGGGTAAATTGAGAAACAAGGACCTACCGTGGCCATTTCCAACTTCTGTTGGTTTAATCATAGCATAGCAATCACTATCATAGCTAGCCCGCTAAATCCAGTAGATAGCCTGACACCTGCATTCTTTTGAGAGATGGAGGATGCAGAGGAGGCTGAAACGGAGGTTGAAGATGCAATTATAGAGCTGGATGCAGGTTTCGATGTTGAAAGACTGGAGGATGCCAAAGAGGACGAGAATGGAGCTGAAGAGCTCGAATGGAAGCTAGAATGTTTCGATGAGACAGAAGAGCTTACCGAAGATGGTGCCGAAGATGGTGCTGCTGAGGATGATAATGGAAATGATGATAGAGCTGAGGATGATAATGGAGCCGATGATGGAGCTGCAGAAGATGATGGAGGTGATGATGGAGTAAAAGATGAGGATGGAACAGATGATATGGCAGAGGATGGAGATTGGGTAGAAGATGGAGCTGATGATGAAATCAAAGAAGAAGATGGAGCAGAAGATGAAAGAAGAGATGAAGATGTCAAAAGAGAAGAACTAGATGGTGAGTTTGTATACAAGGCAGAAGATGGAACCGCAGAGGATGCAGATACAACAGAGGAAAGGTCAAGTGCAAAAGCAGTTGGCGATGCAGCAACATCGAATGTACTGTAAATTGAACCGTACGCAGTCTGTTGAGGATGCTTGGCCTGGGCTAAGGCGCTCTCGATTGGAGTGATAACCTGGGAACTGCTGTTGGCGCTCTTTGCCAAGGCGATCTTCATATCAGTCAAGTCTGCAACCATGTAGACACTCTGCAAAAACGACTGGCCCAAAGTCATGTACGTCTCGTCACCGGAAGAGAGAATGCCAAAGGCACACTGACTAGAGGTCTGACCAGAAGCAGTGGTCAGTGAGATGAAGAAATTCGAGAGTGGGATATCGAGCTGCAAACCTTGGAAATTGAATCTCACATATTCGTTGTCAGCAAGAGAGCATGCACCGATGTAATAGCCGATAGAGTTCGAGTATTCTAGGCCAAGGAGTGAAACGAAGGAGTTGATTATGGTATCTGGAGCGTACGTGAGTGTAGTACCGGTATCAAGGAGCGCAGCAATAGCACCGGAGCCAATGCTTGCCGATTGACTGCTTGCAGTGTTGACAACTGCCAAGCTGTTGATGGTGACGGTCAACTGGATGGTAGAGGTGATGCCCTGAGAGTTGAGGGCGTTAACGATAGGAAGGGCGACCAGATCGCCCTGGTATTTGGAGGAATCGACGGCACCAAAGAGGATCTCTGAGTTCGTGGAGCCATCCAAATAGATGGAGTAGGCCGCCTTGTTAATGATGCCGTCGTTGACAAGCTTCATTGGCAAGTTCTCGTACTCGTACTTGTTGGTGTCGGAGTTTGAAGAGGTGACCTCCAAGCCCGGCAAGCCGATACCCAAGACACCCTGGTTATTGTCTGTGCTGTCACAGATGGCGACGTTCATGTTCTTGATTTCGACCGAGCCCAATTGGATCGTATCCTGGCCCCACGTGCCCTTGGCGAAGGTTCCATCATCGTAGGCGATGCTGAAGGAGGTGCCGTTGGAGTGGAAAGTTGTCGAGGTTGAGGAGTCGAACGTGCCATACTCCGAGCAATCTATCGTTTGGGAGGTACTTTTAGAGACCACGGAGGTGCTGTTTTCGACGTCGAAGGTCTCGTCGACAGGTTCGAAAATGGAAGAGATTTTTCTTCCTTTCTTCAAGGAGCCGGTTGTGCCGGCCGCACAGTAGGTGTTGTCGGAGGCCACGACCCAGAAATCTGAGGAGCCTGTGTCGAGTAAGACGTCCAATTTCTGCAAATTGGATCCCATGGTGACCTCGGCAACGTAGAAGGTGCTCTCGTAAGTCAAGGCCAAGTCGACGTAGTCCCCGTTCTCGTCCCGCTTGGCAAACTTCTTCACCTGCGTGTTTCTGACGACCCTTCTGGCGGGCAGCGACCAGTACTTGATGCCGTTGTCGCTCTGCTTCTCTGCTATCGGGTACGCCGATCCGAGAGAGAGGAACAGGGTGCAGAGAACGTATAATGCCAACATACTCTGATGAAACGAATGGAACCTGTATGCAGTTTTTTCACTTAATTAGTGTAGACAGTCTCCTCGAGGCTGCTTTAGGGGGGGTTTTAATGGGCTGCAGGGGGTAGCAGGTGACGTCGTGTCTTGTCGTAAACGAACCAGTGGGTGTCGTGTCGTGTACAGGGAGACAGGAGACATCTGGAGGTTCCACTTCGCCAGTAAGGGGCCTTCTGCTCCTGTCGCCAGCCTCCCTGGCAGCTTCGCCAGTTATCGTCCTCGAGGGGTGCACCGCCGCAGGCAGAAATTTCCCCTTGCGGTCGCTAATGGCCAATTTGGCCCGATCGGGCAGGACATATTTTTCATACAGGTTTCATTGTTACACAAATAGCAGCACGAGGCCTGCCCAAGACCCCAGGAGGAGCAGGGCCCGTAGACTGGTGGCAGAGAGGGGCCAACGGGGCGCCGATGGGGCTGCCCCGGTAGCCGTCGTGGCACGGATGGAGCTCACAGACTGAGAGCTGGAGACGGGGGAGAGAACGGAAGAAGAAACAGAGGTTGCCGATGACGACGTCGATGTCTCTGCAATATTCAAGCTTTTCATGTACACGTTACTGTAGTCGATGCGAGAGCACAGCGTTGTGGTGGACAATGGGACCGTTGAGTAGACCATGTGCGAGTCGTCATAGGTCTGCGCCGACGGCGGGGCAACGGCATTCGGGATGCCCGTTGTGATGATCTCGATGTCACTGTCACCACCATCGTCGGGCAGGTTTGCGTACGCCAGGGCAACGCTCTTCTCCTCGAGGTCGACGCTCATGTAGACGCTGTCGAGGAAAGACTGTCCGAGGACGAGGTACCCCTGCACGTATGAGGCGGCAGCAGCAAAGCCGCAGAGGTCACTTCCCTCGAGCTGCAAGAAGAAGTTAAGGGCGGGGACGCTGAAGCCGACACCCTGGAAATTGAAGTCAAACAGCACCGTGTCCAGATTTGAGCAGTTTGTCGAGTACACGTCGTTGTCAGTGGTGCAGGTGAGGTTGAGCTGCTCTCGGATGAGCTTGACGAGTGTGTACGGGAGGGTGGCAATCGCTGTGCCCGTGTCAAACACCACGGGGAGGTACCCATTGACGAGCGTAGTCGATTCTTCGTCGTTGATGACCGAGAGACTGTTCAGTGTCACAGAGACGGCCTGGATCTTTGTGCTGGCCGCTGTGAGAAACGCATCTACCATAGGGAACTTATACAGCAGCCCCTCATACTTACTGTGGTCGATGGCTCCAAAGAGCAACTGGCCCGTCGAGTCCTGGTCCGAAAAAACCGAGTAACATGTTCGGAAGATGATACCGTTGGCCTTGAGCTTCTCGGGGAAGTTCTCATACGTGTGCAGAGTTACATTGTCGGAGATGCCTGTTGCGTTCCCCGTTCCTGCAATCTCGTAGACAAGCTCTGTGGACTCCTGCTGTGGGAAACCAATTCCCAGCACTCCAAATGGGTCTGTCGAGTTGCCCGCTACGGCAAAGTTTATCTCCCCAAGGGGTTCGCCGTTAACGTAGACATCATCATATCCCCAGCCGCCCAGTGCAATGCTGCTGCTTCCATATACGATTGCAAAGTCCGTATCGTTGGATGTAAACGTAGTAGATGTAGCGTAGTCGAACGTTCCGTAGATGGAGCAATTGAATTTCTTGGTGCTATCACTGCTATCGCCGACAGAAGAGTCATCGCTTTTCATTGTCACGTTTGTCCCAGCAATGCAGTTTACATTGTCACTACCGGGGACCCACAGATCTGACGACCCAGTATCCACCAGGACATGCACCACGTCCTTGTTGGAGCCCAACTGTAGCGCAACAAAGTACTTCCCGCTGACATAGTACATGTCCAGCTCGAGGTAGCCATTTTGCACTGAATCTTTCCGGAGATACACCTGGTCATTAGCAATTTCTTTTTCCGTGTCAGTTGCTCCTTCAATAGTCCCAACACCGAGGAGGCAAACTCGTAGCAGAGCTGCAAACAGATGCATTTCGATGCTGTTTCCGAGTTGACGTTTTGCTCTTTCCTCCGGTACCCATCTCTTCTTGCAAGCATCTGAAGGATGAACAAATGAGAAGAAGTCCCAGAAAGTTTCTCCCCAGATCTATACCGGCAGACGTTCCTGACCAACGTTTTTCAGTCCCCGACTAGTTCCCCCTTTCTGGCCTCAGACTTCCTGGACCACCTGAAACATGAAGCAGAAGGGCCCCTTAGACGGCCGGAAAGAGCAACTCCGGCCGGCCCAGCGACGCGTCGGCGGTGGCTTGGCAGAAAAACCGGGGCGGCCGCGGTGGAGCGGTAGAGGGCCGTCTATCTCTCTCTGGCTGGCTGATAGGGAAGGTGGCTCACGAGACAGCGGAGAGGAGACAGACGTACAGCCTAGGGAAAGACATAGTAGACTTTTCGAGAGCCATAGACAGAAATGACCAAGTCCGGGACGAGAAACTACGTGTCGATCTCGCAGGGCGTGAAGGACCTCGAGGGCAACCGCTCGATTGAATGCATCTCTGCCTGCACCGATGCGTTTGTGGACTCGTTGGTGGCATACAGGGCCGAGCTGGCGGCAGAGACGACGACGGAGACGGTGACGCTCGACAATGCGATGGAAGACACTGTGTCAAAGTACCAGGGTGAGTTGTTGCGGCACGAGAAGTCGTTGAACAAGTCGATCAAGCTCCTCGCGGCAAAGGTCGATAAGGGCATCGACTGGGAGCTCGATCTGATGTACCAGTATCAGAACATCAACGACGAGTTTGACTTGATGGTACGTGCAATTATGCTAGACCTTCTCTACCAGGGAAAGTTTGATGAGTCACGCACGTTGATGCGGAGCGACGATAGGGACTTTGAAAAGTTAGTGGATCATTTCAAGGCGTTGAGAGCGATGATGAAGGCCGTCTACGATGAGGATTATAGTGTGGTGCTCGAGTGGGTGGAGGAGAATGCGGCTGCAATTTCGAAAGTGAGCGAGATCAAGTCTGAGCTCGTGCGGTTGATATACCTGCAGGCAATAGCGATACAGGCGGACCGTTCGATAGCGGTGCCTCCGCACGGGAACGTCCTATTGGACATGCAGAAGACGGACGACAGCCGGATCTTGCTGCGGATCAAGGACTACGAGCACAGGTTGACGTATTCGTCTGATACACTCTACTTCTGGAAGTTGCCGACGTTGGAAGGCTACGACAAGGAGAGTGGCAAGGACGGGGTGGTGGCGGAGCTTATCCGGGTGTTCAACAAGCTCTCGCCCGAGGTGGACCATCTGCAGCAGGAGTCGCCCTTGAACAAATGTCTTCTAGCGGGTCATTTTGCGTTGGGCGTGCTTGTGAAATATAACACATTGTCCCGACGGAAGAGTTCGGCGAGCCTAGGCACTGCTGGGAGCGGCGCTGGAAGTGGGTCTGCCGTGCTGGATCATATCTCGAGACGACGGTCCACGTCGGCGACGTCGGAGATGCACCCGTTGATCAGCCGCATCCGAGAGTTGCACACACACTCGACGGCGAACGACACGGTGCCCATCGAGGTAGACGCTGTCATGGCTAAAAAAGACGGCAGCTCGTCGGCGTGCGAGACGGAGTCGTTTGAGGGCGGCGTCAGCATCGAGGAGTTGCCGATGGAGATCGAGTTGCCCGCATGGATGGGCTACCACACGATCTTCATTTGTCCGATCCTGAAGGAAGAGACGACGGTGCACAACCGGCCGCACGTGTTGCCGTGCCGCCACTTCATCAGCAAGCAGGCGCTATCAAAGCTTGCCAAGGGACTGAGCGACGAGATCAAGTGTCCGTACTGTCCAAGACGGGGCTCTTGGAGAGGCGCCTGTGAGGTGAAGTTCATTGCCATATAGTCTTATAGAGAGGTTTGTAGTAGAGAGAAGGAGAGGGAGAGAGAAGGGTCTGCGCACGTGACTCCATCGATTTGCGATTTTGCGATTTTGCACTTCTATTTTTTTCCGAATGCAGACGATTTCAATTTTTTTTTTTTCACATTCCATGTCGGATCTTCCCGACGGGATAAGCTGAACCGGGTACTACAAACTGCATCTACCACATCATACGATGCCAGCTGCAGGAGTGCCTGCCAAGAGGAGCAAGAGCGCCACTGCAAGCTCGAAGGGCAGACGGTCAAGAAAGAAGAGAAGAACGGACATCTCCTCGAGTGAGGAGGACAGCAGCGACAGCACTAGCGGAGATGATGACGAGGAGAAAGAGCTGTCGAAGCACGCCGGCGATGCTGCAGCGGAGACCACCATCGATGTCGAGGAAACAACGCAACTTGGTGACATGGAGATCGAGCATCTGCAGGTCGGCGGCGGCGGCGGCCGCCGCCGTCCGTCCGTGGACAAGACCGCGGACAAGACCGCTGCTGATATCATGCAGACGCGGTTGAAGCTGCGTCAGACGGACACTCTTGGCATAGATTCTGCCTCTGCTGCCAGCAACGCCGCCGACGACGAGACCGGACCGAACTCCGACGACTGGCTCAAGCTCATGCTCGCCGAGTACGGCGACGACATCGACAAGCTGAGAAGAAGTGCCGGCGACTTCCGTGGCGAGAGCGTCACGCTCATCGCCGAGTTGCTCCGGAAGACGAAGGACGTCTTCCGGGAAGTATAGCTTGTAGGTATAACCCTGTCTTCAACACCACATCCCGCTTCTCACCGACGCGTCGGCGACGCGTCGCCGACGCGGCTAAGCCCCGTCCAGTCGGCCCTGCCCGCGAAAAACGCCTCCCAAACAAACACAAACAAACAAATCGCAGCGCGTCATCGCCACCGTCGTGTAGGCTTGGGCTCCCCGACGGCCTCGAGCCTCTAGGACAGCCGTTTTCTGTTCGGCCTGCAGCAGACAGGCAGACCCGTCTTTCCGTGTTCTGACACTCTCCTTTCCTCTCCTTCTTTGTGCGCTGTCTCCTTCTCTCCATCGTGTTTTCCTCCTAAGACCCTCTGTAGTCATCAGAAGAGCAAAGGACAGCAAAAAACCGTCCGATTCCCCTCTGTTTCTGGTCTTTTTTTTTTGATCTTAGGTTTCCGTTTGGTTTCTTTTTATAAAGAAGACTTCTGCGCCCACACAGACAGGCGTTTCTGAACCTCCTTTCCCTGCATCAAGTTCAAAAACGCATATTCCCACTCCTAGTCGCCCACAGACACGGATACACACACGCATTGAACCCACCTACATGATTTTGACACCGACCATCCTCTCCGCAGCGGTGCTTCTGGCGTCGTCCACTATGGCGTATCCCGTCGGAAACACAGACAGTATCACAGTCAAGGACAGGAGCCAGCAGTTTCTGCGCATGACCGCACAGAAGCTGCGAGGATCCACCCTCCGCGATGCCGTTGTCGGCGCAGAACCGTACTTCCTAGAGAAGAGAGACGACTCCGAGGACGGCTACGTCTCCGTCGAGTTACTGAATGAAAACACCTTCTACTTGACTGAGATCGAGGTCGGCAGCCCCGTTCAGAAGATCGGGGTCTTGGTCGACACAGGCTCCTCGGACCTGTGGGTTGTCGCCGCCAACAACACATACTGCCAGTCCAACACGGGCGGTTCCTTGAGCAGCAAGGCCAGGGCTGCCGACGACATCATCGACTGGACAAAGGTCGACTCCGCCTCCACTGCAGTCACTGCTACCAACGACGACGACTTAAAGGCCTCCGTTGTGGGCACACAGAACAAGGCTGCCTCCTCCTCCTCGAGCAGTGGATCTTCTATCAACTGCTCCACCTACGGTACGTTCGATCCCTCCGACTCGGAGACGTTCCACTCTAACGGCACAGATTTTTCCATCACGTATGCCGATGGCACCTTTGCCAAGGGCACCTGGGGCTACGACGACGTAGTCATCAACGGTGCCAACGTGACAGACCTCTCGCTGGCCGTCTGCGACAACGCCGACAATGCCATGGGTATTCTCGGCATCGGCCTCAGCGGCTTGGAGACCACCTATTCCGGTTCTACCTCCGTCTCTAGCTCCTCCGCGGGCGCCTACAAGTACGAGAACTTGCCCTTGAGACTCAAGTCCCAGGGTCTCATCGACCAGGTCGCCTACTCCGTCTACTTGAACGATTCCACCGCAGACTCGGCAAACATTCTATTCGGTGCCGTCGACCACAACAAATACTCCGGGACCATGGTAGCCCTACCGATCATCAACACTCAGAAGTCCAAGGGCTACAACGAGGCTCTCGAGCTCGACATAACCTTGAACTCGATCACCTTGGTCGACAAATCATCCTCCACACAGGCCAATGTCGGCTCCGGCGCAGCAGCAGCCCTTCTGGACACGGGTACTACACTCACATACGTCCCGGCAGACGTTCTCTCGGCCATTCTCAACCTTTTAGATGCACAGTACTCCTCCTCGACGGGCTACTACGTAATGAAGTGTTCCGACGCAGAAAACCTCTACTTGGCCTTCAACTTCCAGGGCCAGGAGATCACCATCGAGCTTTCCTCCTTTTTGGTCACGATGGTAACCACTACAGGCGCCACCTCCGACTACTGCATGGTCGGCTTGCAGTCCTCCGAAACGACCTCTTTCACCCTCGGTGACTCCTTCTTGAGAAACATCTACATGGTCGCCGACTTGGACAACCTCGAGATTGGAATCGCCACGGCAAACCATGACTCCAATGACGAGGATATTGAGGTCCTCTCAACGGGTATCCCAAGCGCCATGACCCCGGCCACCTCCTTGACCTGGGGCGCCCAGAGTACTGCAATGGTCGTCCAGAGTAACGTCCAGATGTCCTCCATACCATCATCCCAGTCCGCCTACAGCTTCGAGTCCAAGAAGTCCACCACTGCCACCGCGACGAAGAAAGACAGCAACGTCACCACCACCACTTCGAAGAGTGGTTCGACGTCGACGTCGACCTCCACTGTGAGCTCAATCTCTTCGAGCAACTCTAAGAACGGTGCAAACGGCTCCAGCTTCGGCTCTGTCTACGGTTTGGCAGGCAGCTTGTTCCTTTTTGTCGCTGCTGTCCTCTGATCTGATCTGCTCCGACTTAACCAGTCTTCTTTTCTTTTCTTTTCCATCAAATTACAAAGATCCAAAAAAACTGAAAAAAAAACACTCTGAACATCTAATGATCATTTTGTCATGAACCCATGAGTTATAAACGCACGAACAAGGTTACCAAATGCATATCTATCTCTCCATCTCCACTTTGTTTTTGTTAATCAAAATCTTGGCTATCTACCAGGATTCATTATACTTCTTTTCTCTTATTTTCTTCTTTTTCTTGCTTTTTTTCCCCCTTCTACATTCCACATCCACCCGGCACCTCTTGTGCTTGCACATTTATACCATCCAACCCTTTTTGCTACATTATTTCCTGTTCCTCTTCTATAAATATCTTCTATAAACCTCTATACGTTGCATATAATATCTATCCCATAATAATCTTGCCTGACCATTTCCTGCTCTGGTTGTCGCGGCCCGCCTTTTTCGAGGCGTGAGGCACAGCTGTATAGGGTTGACCTGTATCAGGCAGCCTCTTTACCGTTTCATGATAAGGAGAGAGAACGGTCCGCAACGGAGGAGATACACCAAAAACTACACTCCTGGGCTCGCAACACAAGACTCCTATGACGACATTTATTCATCTACCGGAAAAGTCGACCACCAAGGCGGATTGGGAAGCTTCACTGAGCAAGTTTCTCAATACGACATTTGGGAAATCCTTCACAAATGAGATCTCAGGGTCGATTCAGCGTCTTAACAAACTGCGTACTGACATCGAGCATTCTCACAGCTCCGATGGAGAGTCACTCATTCCCATCTATTTCAATTACATCACGCAGCTCAATTCTTTGGAGTTGAGATTGCCCATGGGCGCCGTCATTACAGGTGGCGAACTTGAGTTCAGCTGGACGGATGCGTTCGACCCAAACTCGGATGCTGTGGTGCAACACTCTTTGTCATTTGAAAAAGCTTCGGTACTATTCAGCCTTGCCTCCCTCTATTCCTACCTGGGTGCCACGGCCTCCTCTTCCTTGGATTGGAAAAATGCCATCCTCAATTTTACCAGTGCTGCAGGAATCTTGGAGTTCATCTCGGTTAACTTCTTGCATGCTCCAACCAACGATTTGAAAGTTGAGACAACAAAGGGTCTGGCCAAGTTGATGCTGGCACAAGCTCAGGAGTGTTTCTTATGGAAGTACATGCAATCTACCTCGGGAGGCATCAAGCATTCCTTGGTTTCTAGACTGGCAGAAGGTACAAGTCTCACGTACCTTTCAGCTAATGAATTGATCAGCAAGTGCAAGTCCAAATTGGATTGTGTTGAAGAGATCGAACTCAAAGGGCTGTATTTCCACACCTTTGCCCTTTTCCACAATGCTCAAAATTACATGGAGACAATGAAAGTCGGTTATGCTATTTCAACAGACAAAATGGCCAAAGAGAGCTATTCTCAAAGTAGACGATTGATTGGTGCTCATCGGGGAAAATTAGACCCGGGTATTATCGAGATGAACGAAACTATAAAAGAGGAGATTCAGGAAAAACTTGAAGAGTGGGAGAAAGATAATGATTTGATCTACCACCAACCTATTCCAGAAAAGAGCAACATACCCACAATTAAGTCAATGGATGGTGTCAAATCCATCGCATTTGAATTTCAGTTGAAGAACTCGAATTGTAATGACTTATTCGAAAAAATTGTGCCTATGGAGGCACATAAGGGTATGTCGATCTACTCTGAAAGACAGGCTCAAATTACTCGAGATTGGAGTGAAAAGATTGAAATTGCCAACGAGCAGATCAAGAGCTTCTTCGAGTTCTCTAGATTGCCAACCAGTGTAGTTGAGGTTCAGAACCTATTGCGCACGTCAAATTCTGTTGTCGAGGAGGAGGAACGTGAGAAAGAAGATAATTATCCAAGAGTTTTGGCCATGGCACACGAGCTTGAGTCATCACCTGACGTAAATTTCGACCAAATAATGGTGAACGTTCAACGTAAGAGGGCTGCAATTGTGAAGCAGCTGGAGGAAGCGGATAGCTGGCTTCTTAAAGATGAGAAGAACGTTGTCATCAAAGGATTACCACCTAGTCCAGATCTTTCCAAACTAAAAGATGAAATAACAAATACTCGTACCACCTTATCCGAGGCGGAAGTCAGTGACACTAAGTTGAAAGATCTTTGGAGTAAATTCAGGACCGAGATTCAAGTTTTGCAGAAGGGTTCTCTTGGAGTCCAGCGGTGGTTAAGTGAGTCTGAAAAGTCGGGAGCCGACCAGCTTCATCAGCAAGTGTCTTTACTTGACTTGGATGATTCGGAAAATAAGAATAACGAGTTTGAGATAAGTACTGCAAAGCGTTTAATTGACAACATCTATTCGATGAAAAGATCCCTCGATCTTCTGATGGATGAAAGAAATTCAACATTGAGCGATCTTAAAAAGGCAATGCATTCAGAAGACATTTCATCAATTCTTATCCAGCACAGTGGTGCATCTGAAGCAGAACTCAACGAAGTTTTTGACGAACAGTTGGCTAAATATGGTAGTTTTACCTCACGCTTATCTGCACTCACACTAGCTCAGGAAGATAAAATTCTGGAACTAAAAGATTCTCTTGGAAGATTATTGGATCTGAGGGTTGTTCGCAAGAAGGTAGAGGAGAAAAAGAAAGAACGTGGAACAATAAAGACCAAACTTGCAAGGTTGATAAGCTCATATGACACATGGAGATTATGCTCAAAGGGTGGTAATGAGGCGTACGGATTCTACGTCAGACTAGGTGACAGAACTACAGATATTGTGGGCAGAATATACGACATTGTGAACCAAAGAGACTCTATCAACGCCGAGGCAAGAAGTAGCATCAGCAGCACCATGACTGGCGGTTTTGGTGGTCACGCAATTAACAACTACTATCCGCAGCAGCAACAGCAGTATCAGCCTCCACCTCCAACCTATTCAAGTATTTCATACCCAGGCAATTCTATCGGATACGGTAGCAGATCTGATTCTGTCTCTTCAGCTGCATCGAACGCTCCACCACTGCCATCCAAACCTGGCGTTCTAGGTTCTACGAACAGCCAGCCTTACAGCACTCCCTCTGTTTATAATCCGAACATGTATGCACAATTTGGTCAGAACTGGAAGTCTTAATTATAAGTGTAGATTCGTTTATAGTCATATAACATACAACTTAAGTATCTCCAGCATGCTCTTTGCCATACATTTCGAATTGGTCAACGACGAGCGACTTTCCGTGAGGAAAACGTGAAAAAATATATTATGGGGTAGGTACATCATCAAATTCTTTTTTTTTTCCAGTATGTTGTTACAATAAATGAACATCTTTCACCATTGATCATCTATATGCCCAGAAAGTTGATCCTAAAAGATATAAGATATTTGAATAACATGTCACAAAAACTGAAAATCCCGCAAAAGGAGCCGATAAAATCACAGTTGGCAAAACACGATGCGTGGAGAGATGGACCTCGTCAAAATACAGATCTGACTCTTAAACCAGACGAGATACCTAACATAAGGGACAACCCATCGGTTTTAGGAAAAGAATGGTGTGGTATTTTTGAAACAAAAGTAGATTTCAAAATCCAGCATTTCATGACGGCAATGTCGAATTTGATAAATAGTCCCAATATCAACTCTACAGTCATACTTAGGGCTGATATTTTGCGTGAAAAGAAGTATACATATATTTCTGACTCTGATGATTTTGAAGTTGAATCCTATCTCAATCCCCAGATTGACTCTGAACCTTTATTGACAGAACCTTGTGAAACTGTATTAACAAGAAATCTGGATGATACCGAGATAAGACATGTTCCCTTGGATGATAATTTTAAGCCTTCGATAGAAATAGTAAGAAGAATGATTCCAAGAAATCCTTCCAAAGATTACATTATTAATCAAACGTGCTTAATATTGAACAACAGTAAGACAAACTCAACTCTTGTTTTGTACACACCACACATCTCAGTACCAGAGGATATTCCATTTTACTTACCACCTGCTCGTTCGATTGGTATTTTATTCAACTCTGAAAAATCCACTCTTTCTATCTCGTATTTACCTTTTGAGTCACAAGAACCAGATATTTTTAAGACCATGCCTCCTTCAGAACGTCCAATTCGTATCGCATATCGTCTTATGGGGACTGCGAGGAAGCATTCAAATGGTGTAATGAATGGTTACACCAAACGGGTGAATCATGACCAGGTAGTTCCAAAACAACTATTCCAAGATCGTTACATTACTTTGAAACAAAAATATGCTAAGATTCTGGTAGATAATTGGAGTGAATCTACTGATCCTAGAAAGCACGTTTTTGAAGATATTGCAATTGCTGCTTTTCTTATTGAATTCTGGAACTCAATTTACTCCTCTAAACAATCTTTTGAGTTCCGAGACTTGGGTTGCGGTAACGGTATTTTGGTCTACATACTTACCATGGAAGGCTACAGAGGTGAAGGAATAGATGCACGAGCTCGGAAATCCTGGGAAACGTTTCCAGATAATGTTAAGTCATGCCTGAAGGAACAGGTCATAATACCATCGATACTTCTTCGACCACATCCAATGGCCTATACACAGAATTCAATGCTAACAGATAATGGACAGGTATGGAAAGTTCCAATCTATGATAAAGTACAACACCAGGGGAACGTCAAAAATAGCGGGAAAAGTATTCAATTGGTTGAGTGCTATACAAGTGGTGAGTTGTTAAATGAGCCCAAAGTCAATGTTGCAGAATTCCCTTCCAATACTTTTTTGATTGGAAATCATTCTGATGAGTTAACTTGTTGGATGCCGCTTCTAGGCTATCCATTTATGGTAATACCGTGCTGCTCACATAACTTGAATGGTGATAAAACGCGGTACCCAGTAATCAAAGGTTTGAATGGGAGAAGTTCGCACGAAGGTAACTCCACGTATCAAGGACTTGTTGACCATGTTGAATACTTAGCTTTTCTCTGCGGGTGGAAAGTTGAAAGAGAAATGCTACGGATTCCTTCCACGAGGAATTCTGCCGTCATATGCTATCAAAATAACGATTTTGGCAGCAAATCAATTTACGATATGATAGCTATGGAAGGTGGAGCACAGAAGTGGGTTGAAAATACAATGGCCCTAATGAAAAAAAAGCCAAGAGATCACTGATGTTTCATAGATAAGCGTTATAAATTTTACAATAATAAATTTGACTTGAAATATAATATTGAATTAAATATACATGAGAATTCTATATTTGAAAAAAAGGATTAGTTTTTACCTTGTTTTCTTTGTCTACGTTTTTTACCGATAATTCTTTTCACATCTTCGGTAAGTGATGCACCACTCTGCTTTTCTGAGATAGAAGTAGATTGATTTTCTTTATCTTTAGGACCCTTGTTCATGTTACCACGTTTTCCTTTCGAGTTGCCTATTCTTTGCTTTTTGCCGTTCTTGCCATTACCAAACTTCTTTTTCGAAAATCTATCATTTTCTTCTCCATTATCTTCTTCTCTCTTTCTTTTAAAATTAGAACTTGCACTCTCTGTTCTACTTCTCGTGATCTGTTCATATCTTCTCTTGACAACGTTTGCATTTTCAATGGCAAATTCAGCCACTAATCTTCTCTTATTTATGGTTTTATCCTTTTCAGCTCTTCTTGTTTGGTCTTCAGTCAATCCACAAGTAATTTCCGCTTTCGTCACTTCATGCGCATTTAACCATCTCAATGCCATCAATGCATGTTTGTGATCTCTGAACTCTAAGAAACCGTAACCTCTGGATCTACCATATTCACCAGATCCCTTGACTTCATTAATAACCTTAGCTTGCGTGACAACACCATGCTTCGATACTCTCTTTTTTTCTTCAACATCAGTTATTCCCAATTTTTCCAAAACATAATGTTTCTGTTTGGTGGATCTATCTATTTCTTCTCTAGATAATGGTTGTCTTAAATTCTGTTTCACTTCTGTTGCAAATTCCACAATCGCCTTTCTACCTAACTGCTTCAAGGACTTATCATTCATAGCTCTTGGTAAATTCCTTATTGCCAATCTGGTCATCGACAAGTGCAAACCCGGATTCTTTTTCAACTGGTCGACACGCAAATTAAACGATCTTTCTCTAACGTCCAAATCACTCTGGCTCAATAATTGGGCTAATTTGGAATTTGGGCCAATTCTACCTTCGTTCAAAAGATATAAGTTTCTCTTGTCATTTTCTTTCGGTATTCTTCCAAGCATTTCCTTTCTGTTACTTGCACTCTTTTCAGCCATTCTAGCAGCAGAGTCTCTGTCTAAGGCGGGTGCAATTTGCAAAATACGCCCCTCATAAACATAGAAAGGAGAAACGTCATCAGGAAGTAAAACAGAGCTAGGCGATACAGTTGGTGCATTTAACAAACATTCCTCATAAGGAGCGTTAGACTCAAATGCAACAAATGCTGTACCCTTTGGTAAGCCTGTCTCTCTGTCAACCACAGGAAGAGCATATTTGACTGGTCCTAGTTTTTCGAAATGAGTTTTCAAAGCATCCTCTGTAACATCATAAGGTATATTACGAACAAAAACGCAATAACGTTCTTGTCTGTTTCTTTTAGGTTTGTTTCCGTTGTTCTCTTCTGGCTCTTCTAGGGAGAGAAGTTTTGCATCTTCCTCGTCAGCATCATCATCATCATCATCTGCCTGAACATCCTCTTCGTCACTTGGCTCATCATTATCATCTTCGTCATTTTCACTATCTTCGTTACTGACTAAAGTTTCAACACTACCAGTTTCGTCCTTCTCGGCATCTGAACTTTCTGCATTGACGTTTTCTTCGGATTTCAAAATCTCTTCAGCTTTTTTCTCTAAATCGCCCTTAACGTTATCCCAGTGTGCCTTGTTCACGGCAAAATCAACAGCAACCTCTCTTCCATTAATCTTCAAACCCACACTTTCCTTGACAGCTTTCTCTGCGTTTGCATGCCTTGCTAATGTGACGAATCCAAAACCACACAATTTACCGTCCTTTTTTTTAGGTATCTTTGCTTCCTTGACAGTCCCATACATTCTGAAACACTTTGCCAATTCATCCGGGTTTCTCATAGTCCATGGCAAATTTCTGATAATTAGTCTAGCTGTTCTTTGCATAGCTATTTTTTCTGGAGCAACTTCATCTTTCTTGCTAACAGTCTCTCCATTGGGAGTTTTTCTCTCTCTTCTCTTGGCAACATCAACTCTTAATAATCTATCATTGAGTTTTGTTGTTTTGGCCTTTTGCAAAGCAATTAAGGTATCGTCATCTGTCGTAAACGAAACAAAACCAAATCCTCTTGATTTTTGCTCGTCATCATTAACTATAACTGCATGTCTGACTGGAGCAAATTGTGAGAAGAAATCCGATAACTGATCATTTGTTACGTCAAATGGAATGGAACGCACAAACAATGTTTTTCTGTCCAGAGAATCATCTTTTGTCTCGGGTTTCTGTTCTGACATTGTTGGGAATGTCTTATCACTGGACAATTTTATATTGCTATGATTTAGGAACATTGAAAAACGACTGATATCTATATACTTGAAAAATTTCAGAAGAAAAAGATTTTGAATCTAGAGAAAAAAAATAAAAAATAAAAAATAAATTAATTTTCGTCATTATCTTGCTTATGTCAGCTCATACCGTTTCTGTTAACCTTCTATCGGAGCTACATGTTTTCGTGACGGATTTCATCGTTTGTTTACCCCCTACAATACACGAACAGTTTGAACCCAAATCGTCAAGGAACTTTTCAGATTTGCATTGATCAAACATGTCATCTCGTAAGCGAAAACTCACCAATTCAGGAATTCTTTCAAATTCCTATGTTCCACCGTTAAGCGCCGCTCAAATAGAGAGAGAACTACAGAAACTTCCACCAGACTCCTTGTACAGTTTGACTCATATCTGGCTTTCGATTCCGGCGACAAAACCCACACCTGATGCTGGTCAAAAGCAGCAGGGATACACAAAGGATTCCCTATCTCGGGAATATATGAAGAAACTTGAATCATTGAAAAAGCTTAAAGCTAAGGCAAATGTGAAAAAAAAGCTAATCAATACTATACTGGTTGAGTTCTACCCGAGAGGCCTCAACACTTTGCAACTTGCACAAATTGATGTACAGCTTTTAGTAGACAAGCCGAACTCAAACCTGTGGGTTTCGTCCACAGCCAAAATTGTTAATTCCACGTCTGAGATTCCTCATCCTGAAGATGAAACACGAGAGAAAAAATTGGATCAATTATCCAACTATACATTTTCATTAGATTCACAGCTATTCTTGGACAACTTCGTGCTGAATTTATCTAACCTTTTTCTCACTCATGTCTATATATCACGTCATCCATATTACCCACTAATCCTAATAAGAGTCCAAATGTATAACTATTCATATCGACGTTCAACAGATTCCACATCCCGAAGTATAATA
Organism: Pichia sp. NRRL YB-4149; assembly: GCA_030556025.1. Lineage (NCBI taxonomy): Eukaryota > Fungi > Ascomycota > Pichiomycetes > Pichiales > Pichiaceae > Pichia > Pichia sp. NRRL YB-4149. Next base: position 91,170 of record JANIWA010000039.1, on the reverse strand, counting down.
TCAGATTTGACCAATAGCTCGCTAGACAGAACAGCTAAATTAAAATTTGAGCAAGACTTTCAAAGAATATTAAGTAACAAAACAGACTACAAGCGAAATAGTCTGGTGAAGAATGGAGTGCAGAGGCAGATACAAATACAGAACAAGCCCCAGATAATACCACATAGACCATTTTATATTCTACTACCTATCTCGTCGCCCCATGTAATCCATACACCACCAGTTGCAGATTCTGTTGAAGTCAAATTGATCTTGCAAACTCTAGAAACAACGTTATCACACGCTAACTCACAAAAGGATGCCCAGAGGAACGTTCCAGGTATAGGCTCTTCTATCTTGACACGGACAAAAATCAAGATTTTTCCGGACTCTGATGTTCCCATTCCTATAAGAAACTTGGACACCATTTTCACTTTAAAGGGTATTTCTAGGTTTGGTTCGTCTGTGGGGCCTTGGACTCCTTATGCTGATAATATGGTGGATATAGGTGTTTTGAGTAACGAGGTGAAACATCAGGTGTTAACACCCGAGCAATTTGTTGGTCTGGACGCAACCGAAGAGTTTGACAGTGAGGTAGCCGACAGGAAGAGGGTAGCTGCATTGAAATTCAAAGGATGTGTTTCAAGGTTAAGGTCTGAAGAAGTTTCTGAAGGCAGGACCCGTATAAACTTCGAGCAAGATACAGAGGGTGAACAGGACTCGCAAAGTGGCGATAAAACCAACAATGAAACCACAGATTCTGCGAAAGATTTGTATGCCTCAATTGTTCCGATTCATGAATGCAGTTTTGAAGTCGAAGATAAGTTATCGCAGTTGTTTGACGAAAGGAAAACAGACGACAAAGCTCACAAACGAACAAAGCGTAAATCGAATGTCAAGGAATTTCCTTTCCGCTTTAAAATGGATTTCTTTGGATCTGATGTTTTCGGAGGTTTACACCAGCTTGCTGTGGATGGCAACGTCAATCCATACACGATTCCGGACTGGCTCACGGGAGAGTCCGGTTCTGTTGGCGGGGTGGTGAAAAATGGCAAGTTCAAGAAAAAAATTTGATACCGTATAATCAAGCTAAGGGCCTTGTATAGTATATTAGAATTTATAAAGCAAAAATGTACAGCATAATGATATTGAATACGTCTAGCTTTCAGAGCTGAAAATGGGATCAAAGCTGCTCAATACAGCATGATTGATATCTTGAGCTGTGTACAAAGGGAAAGGTATAAACTGAGACGATTTTATTTGCGAGAACGACTGTGTGCATTCATACTGGGACGTGGAGTGCATATCAGGGGTCAGTATCTCTACACCCTCTGAGGATATAAAGTCCGAGGATATGTAGTGCTGATTATCACGCAATTGTCGAAAAGCGCTTCCGCCGTCAAGTTTGAACCGCTTTTCGGACATCTCCTCCTCCTGTTCTATCCTCCTCTTGGACCCTATCTGTGAGCCACTGCCTTCCACTCCAACGGCATGCAACAGTGGTGCATCTTCAGATCCTCCATCACTCGAGATAAACGTGGAGTTGACCAACGTGAGATCGCTACTGTTCTCCATCTCGGGCATGCTACCTACATTTGGGAATACTGGTTCGCTGTTCTTCTCTCTCGGCAAGCTGTCTGTGAGAAGTGAAGAATTGTGAAGATGTTCATCCACAAGCAGAACCTCGCTTGTGGTGGCACTTCTCGTCGTATCTCGCAGCGGTTCGCAGGGCAAATCAGTCACCAGATAAAACTCCGGTCTGAACATCGACCACTCTGGATGGCCCTGCATCCTGCTTACATACATTCTTTGTCTAGGGGTGAGCATCACAGACAGTCCAGTCATGCTGCTGTACATTTTCCCTACCCTAGACCAGGCAGAAGAAACCAGAAACACACAAACAGTACGAGAGAACTTGTCCAACTCCGTCCCATCTTCTCTACTCCGAGGGCAATTCCTCCTTCCTGAACTCTGCTGAGCCCTCTCCATCCCGTTTCCATCGTGTCACGTGCACTCCAAAAAAACATATTGCGCAATGTCACGTGCTCTGGTGCAACTCGAAATTACCGCATTGGGCAATTCCTGCAGAAAATTTTTCAGAGCGCCTCCGAGGGGAGAACGAGCCATACATGTATTAATAATGTGCACACAGGTTTCGGGGTCATCTTACCATTGTGCTCTGTTGAGGAAAGGCCCTAGAAGAGATACCTAGTATGAGGGGACGATAGAACCGTCGGGCAGAGCTAAGCGCCCTTTGCTCCTGCACTTTGTAAACTTTATATCCTTTTCTTCTCCTTCTTGTGTGTTTGCTGCTTCGGTACCCTCCCTGTATTCTGTTTAGCCTGTCCTCCGTCAAGTTCCTTCGGAGCAAACATCTGCAGGAAAGAATCGTCAACAGTTGCGACCAATTAATTTGCATCGCCAGCGTTAGCAATTTCTGCATCAATGCATAAGCTCAACACGAAAACACTGACGAGGCTACCAGGGAGGCAGGCTTCTCGCATGGTCAATTGCTATGTGCGGTCCATCAGTAGCACTAACAATGTGCAGAAGCCAAGACCAACAAACATTTCTCGTGCCGCTGCTATAAACGAACAGATAAAACCGAAAAGTCCACCGCTCTCGCAGATGTCTTTTCCATGTCTTGAGAAATTGGAGCAACGTACAAGAAATTTGGAGGAGAACCTTGAAAACGGGCCTGAACCAGCATATGCTAAAATCACACGTGAGAACGTTGAAATCTATAAGTCCAACGAGCCGCTGTTCCTCGACTACGGCGGATACCTTCCGCAGTACGAGATCGCATACGAAGCATGGGGGACATTGAACAGTGACAAGTCTAACGCCATTCTTCTCCACACCGGACTCTCTGCATCTTCCCATGCTCATTCAACAGAAAAAAACCCCAAGAGAGGATGGTGGGAAGGATTCATCGGGCCAGGCAAATACTTAGACACAGACAAGTACTTCATCATATGCACAAATGTGCTTGGAGGATGCTTTGGTTCCACAGGACCACAGTCAAATGACCCGATACTGGGGGAACCATACGCCACTAGATTCCCTATATTGTCCGTGAATGACATGGTACGTGCACAACATGAGCTGATAAGCAATCACTTTGGTATCTCCAAATTGCACGCATCAATGGGATCCTCAATGGGAGGAATGCAATGCTTAGCATATGCCCATGAGTTTACTGACGAAGTGAACAAGATAATAAGTATATCAGGCTGTGCCCGTTCCCATCCATATTCCATCGCCATGAGACACTGTCAGCGGCAAGTCTTGATGACAGACCCGAACTGGAATAAGGGTCACTACTACGGTCAGCTGCCTCCACACACAGGGATGAAACTAGCTCGTGAAATTGCCACCATCACTTACAGGAGTGGTCCTGAGTGGGAGCAGAGGTTTGGTGTTGAGCGTGCCGACCCATCGCAGAAGCCAGCTCTTTGTCCCGATTTCTTGATCGAAACATATCTCGACCACGCTGGTGAAAAATGGTGTCTGGAGTTCGATCCAAACAGTTTCCTCTACATCTCGAAGGCAATGGATTTGTTCGATCTGGGTGAAAGAAACAGAAGTAAGGCATTCAAGTCGAGAAACCAGTCTGAAAACATATATTTTGGAGAAGTTGTGTCCGAGACCGACCTGGAGTACAAATCTAGCACTTCATGCGGGTTTATTGAGCCTATCAAAACAAAGAGATCCCGGAGATTCACCAGAGAGGAGGCAGAAGAGGACTTAATGAAAGGACTGGCCAAGTTTGCACACAAGGATGTTTTAGTGATTGGTGTTGAAAGTGACATTCTTTTTCCTGCTTGGCAACAGCGAGAAATTGCAGCAATGCTTTCAAAGGGTAGTAAACTGAAGGGTGGTGATGGTAGTAACATCAGGCACGTTGAATTGGGCGAATCAGACAGTTTCTACGGTCATGATACGTTTTTGCTAGCAATGGACCATATAGGGAAGCCTGTTAGAGAATTCTTGAGCAAGAAATAATCTCCAGGATAGAAATGCCGGAAGCTTTTGAGCTTTATTTTATATTTACGTTTAGGTTAGTAATTAATATGCGAGGAACGCAATCATATAAATTTGACATCGTGGGAATGCAGGGAGAGCTCCGTGAGTTTTTTTTTCTCTCTCTCCACCTATCGCTATCGAGATTTTCCAGATCTGTCATGAATCGGAGTGGTGTTACATGAAGTTCTGAATTTTTCACGGAAAGATCGTCCACTCACCAAGAATGACAAACACTAAAAGGACGAAAAAGAGTGAGTATAATAATTACAAACTTTCAAGGACTTCGAAGAATTTCATCGATACAATATGGTTAGAGGATCCTGAAGTGACGAAAGAATGGTTTTTTAACAATTACATAAAACCTAGAAAGCCGGTTCTTATTAAACATTCCAAGTTGGCGAAGGTACGCTTGAACGTCGAAGATTTCAAACCTGGTAATATTTTGAAAACTTTGAAAAGTGAATTTGGTGAGGGAGAACAGGGGGATGAATATCCTGAATTTTTACAAGTGGAGGAGCTGAATCAGGGCGGATTTGGATCAGGGAAGAAGAGATTGAAGCTCAAGCTAGACGAATTTTTGAATCGGATCAATAAAGGCGATACTTTATACTTGACTACGCAGTATGCTGAAAATAGTCGAACCTCTCCCTGCATAAAAGATGCAGAATTTGAAAATGGTGCAGACAACGGAGAAGAAGACGAAGACCTAGACGAAGTTGGCGACAGCGACAATGTTCGGAGCAATAACGATGACAGTGAAGAAGAAGGAGAAGGAGAAGATGATGATGATGAGGATCATGGTGATGATGTTTCTGGTGCAATTCTCGAATTTAATGGTAGTTTCAGTGATGAGGAAGAAATAGGTGATATGCACGACGACTTTGATGACATCTTTGACGACGACGAAGAGGGAGAAGGTGAAGAACCCATTGATCCAATATATCAGCCCCCTCTTACGAATCTTTTAGGTGGGAAGATAGAGAAATTACCACCTCATCCTATAGAGTTGACAGAGATGCTTGTTCCACAACAGATCAACATGTGGTTTGGCCGTACCCCCGTGGAATCCACACTACTTAATATCGATGAATCCGGAGATAAGGATGCCGTGATATCCATCAATAAAGGTTTGCCTACGCTCAACTCTACGAGTACGGGCCTACATCATGACCATGCAGACAACATATATGTACTAGTGCAAGGAAAAAAAAGATTTACACTCTTCTCACCGGACTACGCACCAGATCTGTACACTGTCGGGGATGTCAGATGTGTGTATGACACAGGAGTCATCGATTATCTGAGGAACGAAAATGCAAAGGGGTGGAACAGCATACGTGCAGATGGTGGATGCATTGGACCAGATGAACCCACTATAGGTGAAGGCAAAGAAACCGATGAAAAACAAGATCCTCCATCATTTTGTAGGATACCTCCTGCATTGCTGCATCTAGATGAGGTTGATCAAACAAACAGGGAAAAGCTGGAAAAATACGCCAAAGAAAATTTCCCATTATTCTATCCAGTAATGAACTCATCTATCCAAGTGACATTGGAAGATGGTGACTTGTTGTACCTTCCTGCAGGATGGTTTCATGAAGTCACCTCGTTCGGAGATGAGATGAAAAACAATATCCATGTTGCGCTTAACTATTGGTTTGTTCCGCCCGATGGAATAAGTGTTGACAAGCCTTATTCGGATGACACTTGGGAGGAGAATTTCCAAGCGTGGAAGAAGAAGTATCTGTAGAAAAGTATGTTCAATCGATTGATAGAGAGTAATCTGCACTGCCTGAAAAAAAGAACAGTGATCTTTTTTTTTTGCTGGAGTTGTTGCGTTTTGACGCCGATGAGACGGAGAAGGTCTCCGGACGAAACGGCTGGGCCTGGTGAAAGCGACGTTTTTGAACCCTGAAAGATCAGCACAGTGTGAAGCAGATGCTACTTCACTTGTTTCAGAAAAGGCTGCGCACCCTATCATACAATCTGAAGAAAATGCTGAATGTGAAAAGAGAGCCAAGTCGAAAAGTCATATCGATTATCGGAACCACGGGAGTCGGAAAGTCGCAGCTAAGTATCGAACTAGCCAAAGCATTTAATGGAGAAATCATCAATGCAGACTCTATGCAGATGTACGTGCAACTCGACAATATTACGAACAAACACCCCATGGCAGAGCGAGAAGGCATCACACATCACGTCATGAATCATATACCGTGGGGAGAACAGTACTACATCCACCGATTCAAGCAGGAGTGTGAAAATGCGATGAATGATTGTTGGGAACGAGGTAAAATACCCATCCTGGTTGGTGGAACACACTATTATCTACAGAGTGTTTTGTTTGACAACAAGACTATTGGATCCAATGAAGAAGCAGCTCGGGTGGAGAAGGAGGAAGAGACGCACAAGAAAGGTGCCGAATTGAGGGAAGAGCAACAGGAGATCCTCAACAGTGGAGACTCTACGTTGATTTTCAACACTTTAAAAGAAGTAGACCCTATAGTGGCGGCTAAATTTCACCCTAATGATGTCAGGCGAATAAAGCGGGCCTTAGAGGTCTATTATGTCAGTGGTGAGAAAGCAAGTGCTGTGTACCAGAAGCAGAGAGAGAAGATGGTGGAGAAAGGGACAAGTTTAAAATACGATACACTTTTTTTCTGGATATATTCCAAGGTCCCGGAGCTGGACGTCAGACTGGATCAACGAGTCGATAAAATGATGCAAAGTGGAGGGTTGAGTGAACTGGCGGACTTGTATGGGTTCTATCAGCAGGAGCTTGAGAAGGGAAACGAAGAAGTGCTCAAATTAGACACTGGAGTGTGGCAGGTCATTGGATTTAAGGAGTTTTTGCCCGTGCTTTCCAAAAGGGGAGCAGAGCAGCTGAGACAACTTGATACTCTTGCGGACGAGAGAGAACGCACGCTTCAAATAAGGAATCTCATTAACGAGGATACTGAGTTCGGCAAATGCTGTGACGAGATGAAGATGAAGACTCGTAGGTATGCACGCAAACAGATCAAATGGATCAAGAACTTGTTGGCGCCCGAGCTAAACGAGGAAGAGCAACACGGGTTTGTCAAGTATGGCAAGATATTTGTTCTAGATGCCACCGACCTGCAAGTGTGGAATCAGACTGTTGGCAAACGGGCCAAACTCATTACACAAGAGTTTCTCGACAAAGGATATGTAGATGAAGGGGCTGCAGCGGGGGAGCTGAGGCAGGTTCCGCCGAGTCTTGCAAGAGAAAAGCTCATCGACGCCAGCAGGAAAGCGTCTGCAAACAAGACGGAGAATTGGGTTCACCACACGTGTGAAACGTGCACTGACCGTAGAACGGGCAAACCTATGGTCTACGTGGGGGAGCAATGGGAAATCCACCTCAAGTCGAAACGACACAAATTTAGCTTGAACAGAGGGAAGCGGAAGCGGGAGTACGAGGAGTGGCTTCACAAAAACCAGGGTACTGAAAGCAATAAAGGTGTGACCAAATCTTGAGTGAAGTCTTTTGCTATGCTCTCAACGTCGACTTTGACTACCGTCAGGATTGCAACCTTTGACTTCTCCCTGCTACACCAACATAGCAAGATTGCATTCTACGGATGCGTTAACGGCGACAGGCTCGGGCCGAGCTCCCCCCAAAGCCGGATAACACGGCATGCATCGTATTGGTTGCGCATAGGCCCGAAACTCGGGTTTTATCCTCCGATGGAGAACAAGAGAGATAGACTTACCGAAAACGGGTTTCGGCGAATCCCGTGAGGCATTGCACAGCCTTGGAAGCCGTCTGCTTATCTTGCTCTGTCCGAAAGCGGATAGTGGATGCCGCAAGAGGCCAGATCCAGCGTTGCGAAGCAAGTCGCATTAGGAGAAGGGGTGGTGGGCGTGATGAAGATGATGATTGACCAAAGACATAGGAAGATATAGTATATTAGAAAAATGGGGAGTAGAAGAATGTAAGGAAAGGAAGGTGGTTAAGGGGGAAGGGGGAGGAAGAAAAAACAAAATGCAAGCAAGAAAATAAATAGGGTAAACCTAAAGTAAGAACGAAATCAGTAATTGTACTCTGCCTTTTTCTCTGTGGAGCTGCCCTCGTTGGCAATGTCGTCGGAGACGACGATGCCCTCGTCGACACCGTCGGCCTTGCTGAGCTTGGAGGTGAAAGGACTCAAGGAGTGGATGGCCTCCAGGACAGGGTGTGGGTGTTCCTCGTGGAAGACCTGCATCTCTTCGTCGACAACCTCGATGTCGTCGTCATCGTCCACCTCTTGTGGAATGAACAAGTTGAGGATGACGCCGAGGAACCCTGTGACGGCGAACCCGGTTTCCATGACCAACATTATTGCATTTAGGAACCCCTGGAGGGCATTGTTGCTGCCGCTGTAGGTGAAGAAGTACTCGAACCAGTTTGGCACCAAGGTGGCACCGAGACCGAACAGCAAGGTACATGTGAAGACAAAACGGTCCCGACGGGTGAATGGGGTTGTGGAGATGATCTTCAAACCAGAGACGGCGACGGAGGTGAACAAGAAGGAGGTCATACCACCCAAGACAGAGCTTGGGATGGCGACCAACGCAGCGGCGAACTTGGAGAAAATACCCATGACGATCAAATAGAAACAGCACCAGTAGCCGACGGTACGGGAGCCACATTTGGTGATGGCAATGACACCGTTGTTCTGGGCGAAAGTGGACATTGGTGGCAAAGTACAAAGGCCGGCAAGGACACCGTTGAGGCCGTCGGCGAGGACACCACCCTGAACTCTGGAGTCGTAGAGAGGACCTTCAATCTCCAAACGGGTCACGTCGGAAGTGGCGGTGATGTCACCGATGGCCTCCATCATCAAGACGATGTAGCACGCGAGGAAGGGCAACACCATTGGGCCGTAGACCTTGAGCTTGAAAGTGTGGACCCAGATGAAAGTGGCAGCAGGAGCCTCATCGATGCCGGATCTATCGAAGTAGCCACAAGCGGCGGCAACAATACAGCCCACCAAGAGACCGACAATGACAGCACAAGATTTCATGATTGGAGACCCCCATTTTTCGCAGACGATGATGGTGAAGTAGACCAAGAACCCTAGACCGATGAATTGGGCGGACCCCCATGCGTAACCTTTGGCGCACTCGGACGTCATGCAACCCGAACCACCCACAAAGTCTTCGAAACCAGACTCGACAAGGGAGATACCAATAAGGAGGACGACTGGGCCGGTGACGAGAGGCGGGAAGAAACGCTGCAAGATTTTGGCAGGCATGAAGGACAAGGCGACCTCCAAGAGACCGCAGACGCACGAGGTGGCAATAACGGCACCGTACCCATCAGGACAGGCGAGTTCTGTCCCGTCTGCTGCGGTTGGACAGAAGCCCGTCTTGTACATCATGGGGAACCCCTTGGTGACGATGGTGATGGTAGCGAAAGAGGTACCCACGACGGAAAGCAAGCCTGTACCGATGTAGTACGGGGTGAATGGGATCTTGAAACGGGTGATCTGGATGCAGGAGAGGAACCCCGAGACCATGAGGGACACGGAGACAAGGTACTGCGTCTGCAGGGTGTCCAAGTTGGCGTAGGCGGCGATGAGGAGCGCCGGGGTGCAGAGACCGGCCAACATGGACAAGGCGTGCTGCAAGCCGAGGATGAGGCCCAACATGACCGGGATGTCGTCGTTGAGACCGAAGAAGGGCTGCTTCTTGCGCCGGGTGAGGTAGGGCAGGGTTGGCGTGAACAAGTACGCGTAGTCGTAGTCACCAAAGAGACCTTCTTTGGTGGTCCATTTTCTGAACACACGACGGGCGTAGTCCTTGGCGCTGAACTTGATCTTCTCCCCGTCGAGAGACATGTTTGTGTCGGACGAGTTCTCCACGAGCTCCACGCTGTTGTTCGTGGGGACCTTGGCGGTCGTGTACTCCTCTGTTTCGGGAGCCTTCTCCTTCTGGAGCGTGAACTGAGGTATCTTGAAGCCCATTGTGCAGTATGCGGGGCGACGATGTGTTGCGATGGACAAGAAGAGAACACACAACAAGACAATAAAAGAGAATAATAGGAGAAACGGAAACGCACCCGATGACAGCAGCCGACAGAACAACGCGGCGAACAAGAGGCTTAAATACAGGAACAGAGGGAGAGAAAAAGGCGATTATCCACCCATCTATCCATCCATCTATCTATCTCTCTCCTATCTCTCTCTCTCTCTATCTCTCTCCTATCTCTCTCTCTATCTGGCCATCTCTCTGTCTGTCTATCAGACTGCCGATGCAGGAGAAAAAGCGAAATTCGAGGCTCGATGCCTTCCGCCCGCCGCTGCTGCCTTTGGGGCGGCGCGAGTGAAAACTAGTGCGACATTCCTGTGCGTACGAGCTTTTTGCTTATCGGGCGAAAATTTTTCTGTGCCGGGGCGTCTATTTGTCAGATAAGGGGGGAGGGGGGTTCTATACCTGCTACAACGGACTAGGGACCACTACTGCGGATACACACACCTCGCTCCAGGTTGTTTTCTCGCCGGCCTCACACACAACACCTGGCTCCTACTTCCGGCCAACACGCCGCTACTGTTGCGATTCTCACCCCCTCCCCCGGCTTCCCCCGAGCCGCTGCGGCCTCCCCCGCCGAAAAATTACCACACACCGGCCAATTCCGTCTCCCTCTCCTTCTCTCCCAGAAAACCGCCGCGACGGGCCGCGACGGGCTTCCCCGGGGTCATTCCCCCCCTCGGTCACACATGGAGAAAGTCCGCCGCCACGAGAAGCTCGAGGGCCATCTCCGTAGGCACGGCAAAGTCGGGCACGTCCACGCAGTCCCGGTACTTTGCGTTGTAGTAGAGGTACTCGACGACCTTCTCGAGAACCGCGCCGTCGATGTCGTGCAGCCGGACGGTGTTGGTGGTGCCCTCCTCGAAGGTGTCTGAGATCATGTTGCGCAGCGTCCCGCTGACGCTCGCCGCGTCCTTGCTGACCGTGTACCTGAAGCCGTCGCTAGAGACGAGGGTCACGTACGCGGACTGTGTATCCTCGCAGGAGGTGTCTATCTCGGTGGGCTGTGTCATTGTTTGCTGCCGGATGATGTCCGCTGGCATGTGGAAGGAGGAACGCCCTCGTGTCCCCGGACATGAATGGTGCAATGCGCTCTTGACCGCTTTTCGCTCCCTCTGCGCGCCCTCATGAAAAACGACGGTCTCGTCACTTGATGGCCAGTCTAGTGCTACACCAGGGCTCATCACTCTGTCCGGGGGCAATTGGCCCTCCTGGTGCCGCCAGCACACCCGTCATGCCCGTCACAAACCCCTCCCTCGCCTGGGAGCTCCTCGACACCGTCTACTACCGCTCGCGGACGTGCTACGACGTCCTCGACTGGCCTGCGGGCGTCTCCCTGGCCGACTACCACGTTGTAGTCGGCCCGAATGCCGCCGTCGTCGCTCTCTACCCGCGTAGAGCCGCCATTTCGGCCTCCTCGATCCTTGTCTGCTCCGGTGCTGGACGCCGTCTTTTTGCTGTCCCATGGAACTTCCTCCTCAACCCCGTGGTCCGCCTCGGCTGGACCCCGGACGCACACCTCGTTGTCGTGTCCGCCGCAGGCAAGTACAGGTGCTACTACAACTACCAGGGCGACTTCGACGAGTTCGACATCTTCCAAGAGCTCCTCGACAACGGCGGCGGCAGCGGCGGCAGCGATGCTGCCGCAACTATCTCCGACGTTGTCTTCGCCCACTGTGGCTTTGCCGTCCAGACCTCCGACAACCTCTTTGCATACTTCCACAGCTACGCCGCCCCAGCACAACGCTGCTCCGTGCTCTGTCGCCAGCTTTCCACCGCAGAACCCATCGAACCCTATCATGTTTCCGCATGGGCCCTCAATGCCCCCTCCGCCGACGGCACCCCGGCCTCCCTCGCCAAGGTCCGCTTCTACATCTTCACCAGCGCCGGCCTCTGCATCCTCTCTGCCGCTGAGGAAACACCCACTTTCACCAACACCCCACCCTTCACGTCCATCTCCCGCGTCGCCATCGCCCCAAACGCAGCTTTCGCCGCCATCTACTCCCCCGCAGAGACCGCCCTCTACATCCTGGACGGCGACTTCACAGACCTCCTTGTCCAACACCCGCTCGAGAGATCGCCTCTCGACCTCGCCTGGTGCTCCAACGACGTCGTCGTCGTCACCTACTCGGACTATCTCTCCGTCATAGGACCCTCCGCAGACACACTGGACTTCTACACCTCAGGCGTCCCGCACCTCCGCACAGAGACAGACGGCCTCTACTATCTGACCGACTCCGAGCTCTGCTTCCTCTCTCGCGTACCCGACGTCTCCGAGGAGACCTTCCGCATTGGCTCGACTGCACCCTCCGCCATCCTTCTCGACGCCATCGACTACCTCGACAGACACTCCCCGAAAGCCAATGACCACCTCGAGATCATCAACGACCACATGGTCATGGCTGTCGACGGCTGCATACGGGCCGCAAGCGAGGAGTTCGACCTCTACTGGCAGAAAAACCTCCTGCGGGCAGCAGCCTTCGGCAAGGTCAACCTCGACCTCTACGATCCGACAGAGTTCGTCCAGACATGTGACTCGCTCCGCGTCCTCAACATCGTCAGAGGACCGGAAATAGGTATCTTCATGACCCACACCCAGCTTCACAATGTAGGCGTCGAAAAGCTCATCGACCTTCTCCTACTCCGCCAGATGCACTACCTCTGTCTCAAGATCAGCGATTTCTTAAACCTCCCAAACTACAAGATTCTGACTGACTGGGCGTGCTGTAAGTTGAAGTATTCCTCCGAGACCACTAATGACGACGATGACCATCTTTTGACAACCATCTATGACAAGTTAAAATCCTCCAAGATCGATTGGACACACATCGCTTACGTCGCATACACCGAGGGCCGCCAGAGGCTCGCAAAAAACCTCCTCAGCTACGAACCCGATACAAGCAAGAAGGTACAATTCTTACTTGACATCAACTCGAGCCCCACTGGCGATGAGATCGAGTACGCCCTCGCCAAGGCCGACGAGGACGGCGACGTCGACTCCCTCGTACTCATCCTTCTCGAGCTATACGGCTCGCTCTCGAGTGCCGAATTCTTTAAGGCTATCGACGACAAGCCAAGCGCCATCGGCATCTTGAAAAGTGTTGTTTCACAGATCGATGAGAAAGGCGGCATGTTGAAAAATTTCATGTTTCAGGACGACGATATCATCGGACGTCTCGTGTTCGACATTGTGGCCATTGTCAAATCGAACAGCGTTGAGTCCACAGACTTGACAAAGTTACAGTCGCTTGCTGCAAGATCGAAACAGACTGAGTCTGTTGTCCCCTACATCAAGGCCGAAACAAAGCTGTTGAAATTACAGGATGAATTGTTGCCGACTTTCCCTGATATAATCCCAGGCGAACCTTTACTCGACACGTTGAGGAAGATCATCCCCGTAGATCTGAAGCAGGCCACCGCCGTAGCGAGGAAATTCGGCACACCGTCAAAGCAATTCACCAGTCTTGTCTTGAAAGTCCTTGCGGCAAGAAGTGATAAACATGCCGAACTTTACGACTATGCTACGATCAATGGCGGCGGCAAAATTCTTGGCTTTGAGAGGTTCTATTACGAGCTTGCCAAGCTCGGCCACTGTAGGCAGGCAGGACTTTATCTCCCATTTTGCAAAAGCATGACCACCAAACAGAAAATAAGGGCCTACATATTCTGTGGAATGTGGAAAGAGGCTGTCGCAGAGGCAGGGAGTAAGAACGAGATAAAGATTTTGCGATCAATGAAAGAGAGCAGAAGCGGCTGGGATGCAAAAATAGCTGCCGACGAAATAGAAAGATTAGGTAAGTGAATTAATGTATATATAGATAGAACTTTTGCTATGTCAATAAATGTCATCCTCATCATCGCCATCGCCATCTTCGTCGCTCGACTCAAATCCAAACGTGTATGACTCACGTAGATTTTCCAAAATGTCCTTAAACTCTTCTCTTTCATCTGTTCGACAAAACCTCGACACGAAATCGTGCATGTCTTTGAAATTGCTTTTCAAAGAGTTGGTCACTCCGAGTGAAGCGGCATTCACATCTGCAAATTCAAAGGTCGCTGGCAAAGTGTCAATGAATCTATAAGAGTATCTACTTTTCGATGTCTGCAAATATATCCTCGGCGTACCAGTCTCAACAAGCTTCTCAAAGGAGCAAAATTTCTCCAATTGAGATATAGTGCAATTCTGGCCTGCTGCAACGTTTCTTGAAAACACATGTGGATAACTATTCCTCAACGCTCCCTGTGTAAAAATATCCTGACACCCGAGATCGACAATATTATCACTGTTATAATCCACCTTCACCTCGTTGATGAATTTCCGTAATCCACCATCGGTCAACTGATGCAAAACTCCTGTGATATCATTGTCCTTTAAAGAATTGAAAAAGTCAAAAGGTAAGGAAAGGAATGCTGTTTTTTCCCAAAGACTCCTTTTATTCCTCAAAAATGGTGTTTCGAAATCCAAATTCATCGAAACGACACCACCAGCTTCGCATGTTGCAAGTCTGACTAGTTTTCTTATTCTGTCTAGTTTAGCTGCATTGTTCAACGATGAAACATAATTTCCATCTCGCTGTAGAGACCATATGACAACCTTTGATCCTCTTCCATCCAACTGATCTTCTATGATGTAACTCAATGTCTCAGAGCATACGCCCGACCACGCTGAGTCTAGCTCCACGACAGCATTGACTTGACTCACATTGTGGGCCTCCTCAAACATCTTTCGTATACTGTCATCGACACTATCCCGAAAATGTTCAACATTATGAAACGAGTCTATTCCCAACTGATAGCTCTGGAATTTGTTTGTAGATATATTTTTGCCAACACCTTCTCCTGTCTCGACATCATAGTTGTACTCAGGATGCATTAGTAAATGTGATGGGTTGTAAGTCAAGCGAGAAAAATCTGACCAGTAGTCTGTTCTTTCCTCATCTACCTGAATGGCACCATTGCCATCCAGTGTCTTTCCTGTATTGATTGCCTCCTGATATGCATTTGGAGCTATCTGAGGTGCAGTTTGGATCTTCTCATACTTCTCTATCTCCAGAGTCGGTATTGGATTCGGCTGGAAAAAGGTTTTCGGATCAAGTGCACCTGTACCATTTGCATAGTCAAAAAGTACAGATCTTGGATACAAATTGGATATCGTTGTCGTTCCTGCTGTGGATTTTGGTACGATGTGGGTATAGTTGTCACGATTTGCTGGATCTTTGTAGAATCTGTCTTCCTGGAAGTTATTGAAATGGGTCGTCAATTGATTTGCAACCTGTGAAAAGGACACTGTTATTGTCTCAGGCATTTCTGTCTCCAAAGAAACGTCAAAGACGGATCATAGTCTCTCATTCTGCCGCTCGTTAACTCTTTCCTCCTGAATTATCTCCTCAAAATTCATATCGGAGTCTTTGGCTTTCTCGCTTCATCGTTTTTCCATGAAGTCCCTTTTTTTCTGAAAACGAATTTTTTTTTTTAAGAGAGCTAATGAATAAATTTTCACACTGATATAACACCCCCGAATAAATCCAAATTATATCTCATAAATATATAACTGTATGGGGTTTGACTTGGTAGGACACTTCTGTAGCACAATCATCACAAAGTCAAAATGGGAAACTCGTTAGAGGAACGCCTGCAGCAGCACTCGAACTCATTCGATGGATTACTGTCCCTCATACCTGCCAAATACTACTATGATGAGGAGACTTCCAACCAATGGCAGCAGAAGCGCAAATCAAAGCAGGAACACCAGGCCCTCAAAAGAAAAAAGCTCGATCCTGAGATCAGCAAGAATCTAACTGCAAAGGACGTGTTGAAAGAGACAGAAAAGACAGCTACCCCAGTGGTATTACCTGGAGAAAAATTCAAGCTACACCAGCAAGCCCTTGCTAATAAAGCACAAGATGGAGAACAGGAACAACAAGAAGTCGATGATGACGATGATGTTGAAATGGACAGTGATGCAGAAGTTTCTGGTGAGAAGAACAAACAAGCAACTCATCAAGAGAAGTCCCCAAAAAAAGGTGACGACGAAGAACTTATCCAAGAGAACGTTTCAATCGTCTTCGATGATAACGGAGAAGAACTCGTAGGGAGTTTTAAAAAAGAAGAATTGCAGCAGCAACAGAAGCAGCAACAGACCGTAAAAGGCGGGAAGCAGGTACTGAGTAAAGAGGAGAAAGAGGAAAGAGAAAGAAAACACAAAGAGCTAAAGGCGAAATTACAGGCCAAGATTCAAAGCATGAGAGAGAAGAGAAAGGCACCAGGAACAAAAATTCCAGGTGCTGCCACTTCGAGACAGCAGATTCTTGAAGAGAGACGCAAAAAGGCTGAGATGAAGAAAGAACAGAGACGTAAGGTCGAGGAAAGTAGTGATGACGAAGACGATGACGATGAAGACGAAGCCGGCAACAATGGAACGCAAGACGGTGTAACCGAGTCCACGGTAATGTTCGGAAACATTGAGTTTCTCGACGGTGAGAGAATGTCGAGTGATCTGACCTCAAGTAGAAAATTCGGCAAGAAGAAAGGTCCTTCGAACAAGGACATCAAAGGTCACTTGAAAAAGATCGAAAGAGAGAAGAGCCGGATAGGAGATATGGACAAAGATTCAAGAAAGAAGTTAGAAGACAAAAATAAGTGGCAGAAGGCTCTTGCCAGCGTGCAGGGAATCAAGGTGAAGGACGACGAGAAGCTTTTGAAGAAGGCCTTGAGGCGGAAGGAGTCTAAGAAGCGGAAGAGTGAACGGGAGTGGAAGGACCGCATACAGACGGTAGCGGATGAGAAGAAGATGAAGACCGACAGAAGGGAGGAGAACTTGCGTATCCGGAAGGAGAACAGAGGCAAGAGCCGCAAGGACCAGGTGAAACAGCTTCCTAGCTATAAGCGGAG
The DNA here is from genome assembly GCA_030556025.1 of Pichia sp. NRRL YB-4149. NCBI lineage: Eukaryota > Fungi > Ascomycota > Pichiomycetes > Pichiales > Pichiaceae > Pichia > Pichia sp. NRRL YB-4149. The sequence goes on along the minus strand of JANIWA010000039.1, from coordinate 74,241 downwards.
CAGATCGAATAAGAAGATGCCGGGAGCCAAGAGAGCCGGCTTCGAGGGCGGCATTCGCAGCCACAAGAAGAGTTGAGCCTGTAGTGTGTGTAAACGACTTCATGGACAGATAGCGTAGCCAAACTCGTCTAACACGACGTCGATAAAGGGGAGTCGAAACTCCCGAGGGGTCTTTTCCTGTCTTTATTTATTTATAGAACACGAAAAGTCTATATTATTTCCTAATCGGGCCGGGAGGAAAACGAACGTGCGAACTTTGCGAGAGACATGTTTTGATGGCTGCGATTAAGGAGGAGAGCCTTAATCTTGCAGCTGCTACTGTTTCCTTCTTGGCGATTCAGGGCTAGTGGCATTCATGATTGGCAAACAGAACAGAACATGTGGTATGTAGACATCAAGATGGTTGCCAGAGGGTCAACCGAGAGAGCAGGAGAATATTGGAAAGAGAAAAAAAGAAGAAGGACCATATTTCGGTGTTTATGTCGATATTTTCGATCCTCTTTCGAAGAGGCAACGTCGAGTCCGATTGGTGGATAGAATGCTTCCAACTCTGGTTTACTGTTGCAGCAGACGTACTAACATTCGAATGTATCTATTCTACTTTACTTGTGTTGCCTTTTGTCCCACAGTGGTATCTTCGGTTATGCAAATTACAACGTCGGTCGTACTAGAGGCCAGATCATCAATACATTGGTCGATGGGTTGACCAAGTTGGAGTACAGGGGATATGATTCTGCGGGTATTGGTATTGATGGTGAAAACGACTGGAGTGAAGACTCTCCAGTCAGAGAGATCCAATTGTACAAGCAAGTCGGTAAGGTCTCTAACTTGAAGGAGGAAATTATTTCTCACCATCCCGACGTGTCAGAGACATTCTACAGTCACGTCGGTATTGCACACACCAGATGGGCCACCCACGGTGGTGTCACCCAAGTCAACTGTCACCCACAATCTTCTGACGACAAAAACCAGTTTGTTGTTGTCCATAATGGTATCATCACCAACTACAGAGAGTTGAAAATGTTTCTGAAGGCAGAGGGTGAGTCTTTCAAGTCTGACACTGACACTGAGATCATAGCGAAACTATTCAATTATTACTACAAGAAGGATCCAGATTTAGAATTCTACCAGTTGACTAAGGACGTCTTGTACCAATTGCAGGGTTCTTACGGTTTGATGGTCAAGTCTGTGCACTACCCGAACGAAATTATTGCAACCAGAAAAGGTTCTCCGTTATTGATCGGCGTAAAGACCGAGCAAAAATTGAAAGTTGATTTTGTCGATGTTGAGTTCATCAACGATTCTGAACAACCAACAGAAACAAATGGCAACTACCTACCTTCCAAAGAATACAATAACAGCTCTTTGAGAAAGTCAGAATCGAGAGCAATCTTACCGGATCATAACATGCCAATCGAATTTTTCGTATCATCTGATGCGTCTTCGGTCATTGAACACACCAAAAAAGTCCTATTTTTGGAAGATGATGACATTGCACACATCAACCACGGTGAGTTACACATCCACAGAGCTAGGCAAAGTGAAGGCATGTCAACTACTAGACCTGTCCAGACTTTGGAATTGCAACTAGCAGAAATCATGAGGGGCGGTTATGACCATTTCATGATGAAAGAAATCTCAGAACAACCTGACTCTACTTTTAACACAATGAGAGGTAGATTAGATTTCAAAAACAAAAACATCATTCTTGGTGGTATCAAGCAGTATCTCACGAGTATAAGAAGATCTAGAAGATTCCAGATGATTGCATGTGGTACTTCATACCATTCTTGCTTAGCTGTGAGGTCTTTGTTTGAAGAATTAACTGGGGTCCCCGTTTCTGTCGATTTAGCTTCTGACTTTTTAGATCGATCTCCACCTATCTTTAGGGACGACACTTGTATCTTTGTTTCTCAATCTGGTGAAACTGCAGATAGTATGCAAGTATTGAAGTACTGCAGGGCAGCTGGTTGCTTGAACGTCGGTGTTGTCAATTCTGTTGGTTCCAGTATTTCCCGGGAAACAGATTGTGGTGTTCATATTAATGCAGGACCTGAAATCAGTGTCGCATCCACAAAGGCATACTCATCACAATTTATTGCACTCGTGATGTTGGCATTACAAATATCCAACAACGTCATCGACAACAAGTCACGTCACGAAGAAATCATAAACGGATTAGAAGAAGTCCCAAGGCTTATCTCAAAGGTTCTCGAGAAGAAAGAAGAGATCAAAGAGATATCACTCAAATATTTACATGGCAAGGATTCCATGTTAGTCGTTGGTAGAGGATATCAATATGCATCTGCATTGGAGGGTGCTTTGAAGATCAAAGAGATATCATACATCCATGCAGAAGGAGTCCAAGCCGGTGAGTTGAAGCATGGTGTTTTGGCATTGGTTGATTCAAACATGCCTGTTGTTGCATTTGCTACACAAGATTCTTTTTCGCCAAAGGTCAATTCTGCAATTCAGCAAATAACAGCCAGAGAAGGCCGTCCTATCGTCATCATGACCGAGGGAGACAACTTGATTGACAAAAGTAAGACTTCTGCCTGCATCGAAGTCCCTAAAACTGTCGACTGCTTGCAAGGCTTGGTCAATATCATACCGTTACAGTTGATGAGTTACTACTTGTCCATTGCTGCTGGCCACAACCCAGATCGTCCTAGAAACCTCGCTAAATCTGTTACTGTCGAATAAGTGTCTGCTCTATGTCTTCTACCTAGATTCAGAACACTGGACTGCGAGTGTGTCGCCCTGTCCCACCTCCGGAACCGGAGGGTCACCCATCTATAAAGTTTCTGTAGTGAACGTGATCTACTAATGCTTCCTGCAAAAGTTCTTCAGGGCCCTCCAGGTGAGTGGCACGAACGGCGCGATGCATTTTGTTCGTGTCTGCTCTCTCAGATTCCGTACATGCCATTTTTTGACATTCATTGTATCCGAATCGATGCCTTGACAAGCAAACGCTGAGAGTCTGGCTTCTCTAGTAATGTTCTCTAGTGATTCGCAAATTTTTATATTCTCTCTTTTCAGTAAATAGGGTTATATGATTTCTTGTTTCGGTGTGTACTTGTTTCGATTCTGTTCTTTATGTCCCTTCTCTTGCAAATTAGAGCATTGACTTCAAGATTCTCCAGGAGTTTATCATCTACCAGAACCATGTGTAGTGCCATTAACAAAAAAAGATTTGAGGACACCTCGTTGCACGAGCAGCTTCCAAGAGATGTAAAGCCCGTGCACTACAACATCAACTGCTACAACATCAATTATGAAAAGAACCTTTTTGAAGGAACAGCCACTATTGATTTCGAGGTTTTGAACAATACTAAATCGATCATTCTAAACCAAAAATTTCTTTCTTTCCAAAAAGTGGTATTGAAAAGCGCCAAGGGTGAAGAAGACATCAAGGAGATTGTCAAGGACGAAGCCAAGGAGACTGTCGAGCTGAAATTGAACTCTGAAATTGACTCAACTTTGCAATCCATTCAAGTAATTGTTCACTACAGCGGTATCATCCGTACTGATATGGCTGGTTTCTACACCTCTAACTACAAGAGTGAAAGTGGTGAAACCAAGTACATTTTAACTACTCAATTCGAGTCCACAGATGCACGTTCTGCATTCCCATGCTTTGACGAACCTAACTGTAAGGCATCATTCACTATTTCCATCGAGGTGCCTAGTGATCTACAAGTTTTATCCAACATGCCTCTTGACAAAGAGGTCGTTTCTTCCACAAACAAAAAGAACAAGGTATTCACATTCTGTGAGACTCCAAAGATGTCCACCTATTTAGTTGCATGGGCCATTGGACAATTCGAATATGTCGAAAGTTCGACTACTCGTGATTACAACGGATCGAAACTTCCAATTAGAGTTTACACCATCCCAGAACAGTCACACACAGGTAAGTATGCTCTTGAGACCGCTCAAAACGCTGTCGACTATCTCTCAACCATCTTTGACATTGACTATCCTCTACCAAAGTTAGATTTGCTTGCAGTCCCTCAATTCGGTGCTAACGCCATGGAAAATTGGGGTTTGGTCATGTTCCGTTCCACTGCATTATTGTACCACCCAGAAAAGTCAAGTGCTTTATACAAACAAAAGGTTTCCTATGTTGTTTCCCACGAAATTGCACATTCCTGGTTCGGTAACTACTGTACCATGAACTGGTGGTCTGATTTATGGTTAAACGAATCTTTTGCAACCTATGTTGGATGGCTATGTGTTGACAACATGCATCCAGAGTGGGATGTCTTCACTGATTTTATTTCTGGCTCCATGCAAACCGCTCTGGATCTAGACAGTTTGAAGAATTCACATCCAATTGAGGTCCAAGTTTACCACTCCAGCGAAATTGACGAAATCTTTGACGCTATTTCGTACTTGAAGGGTGGTTCGGTCGTAAGAATGGTTGCTGAATCTGTTGGAGTTCAATTATTCCTAAAGGGTGTTTCCAATTACTTGAAAAAATATTCTTTTGGAAACGCAAAATCTGATGATTTATGGGATTCCATCAGTGAAGTTTCGGGTAAAAATATTACAGAATTGGTCGAACCATGGATCAGAGCGATTGGTTACCCATGTATGAAAGTGAAAAAAAATGCAGATAACAAAACCATCAAAATTTCACAACAAAGATTTTTGGTGGAAGGTACAGCCAAAGATGATGACGAAATCACGTGGTGGATTCCAAACATCGACAACATGCAGACGAAGGAGAAAACTGTCGAATCCGAAAACTTTTTGAAGTTGAACAAAGACACTACCGGATTCTATAGAGTTTTCTACGATGATGAGTTATTTGCCAATATCGTCCAAAACTTGGGCAAGTTATCCGACAATGACAAAATTGGTTTGATTGCGGATACTAGTGCTGGTGCAAGAGCTGGGATTATCAAATCATCACAGTTTTTACAGCTTGTCAGCCAGATGAAGAGTGAGACACATGTTTCTGTTTGGAGCGAAATCATCGAAAGGTTGAATATTTTAAAGAACGCCTTTTTTTCCGATAAGGAAATCTCAGAAAAATTAATTTTGTTCTCCAGAGATTTATACAAGAATAAATTTGAAGAACTGATCAAGTCTGCAAACCTTAATTTCAATGAGCAAAGATTGGCATCCGCTCTGTTCGAACAAGCTGGTATTTCCCAGTTTAATGTTGCCGTCACCAAGGCCCTAAGCATCTACCAATCTAAGGATATTAAACCACATCTCAGGCAAGCCGTATACAGAATTCTTTTGGCAAACGCAGACACCTGCAACGACGATGTGTACAATTCCGTTTTGGCAGAAGTTAGAGAGCCAAGCACAATTGATGGTCGTGAAGTTGCACTTAGATCTTTGGGCTCAATAAATAAAGTTGATGAATACTTGCCAAACATTCTTTCTTTATTCTTCGATGGTAGTGTTCCAGAAATGGATTATCAATTCTTGACTATTCCATTGGCTTCTAATTTCAAGACAAAGGTCATCTTTTGGAATTTTTTCAAGGAAAACTATCCAAAATTCAGAAAGGACGTTTCGATGTGGACATTGGACCGTGTCATCAAAGGATTTTTACCAAAACTTGTTTCTAAAGATCTCGTCCAAGATGTTGAACAGTTCTTCAAGGACAAGGATAACAGTGGTTACGAAAAGGGTTTAAAACAAAGTTTGGACAGTATACGTAACGACGTTCGCTGGAGTGAGAACGCTCGTGAAGACTTGTTAGTATGGTTCAAAAACAACGGATATTAATTTCCATAATGATGTGTAATATTTTTCTGTAGAAGAATAAATTCCTCTTTACTATTTGCTTTAAAATGGGAGATTTCACGGAAGATGTTCAAATCAGTAATGCCAGAAAATTTGGAGTACAATCTTTCCACGGTCGAACTTTAGACAAGGATTCTGGCTCAAGCCGGAGATAATGATAATGACCCCAGCACATACACCAGTTCCTATTTTCTGTAATGCTCGATAGCACGGTCGAGGTTATTGATAGCAGTATGAGTTGATAACGAGCAAATTGTTGTTTTTTTTTTCCACTCTCGGGGTTACTTAGTCGGCAATTTCAATTTTTTTCCCTAAGCCATGATAACAACAGGATAAATAGTAAGTATGTTTTATTATATATAAAGGGGTACAATTCACAATTTCGTAGGTTGTATTTTTACTTGGGAAACGGTGGTCACTCAAAAACGATTGTAGTTGTAATTTAGTGGCCAATCATTTGTAGAACTTTCCAAAATGCAAAGTCATATTGAGATAACAGATATAAATGAGAAAACGCTTGAAATTCAAGAAGAGCCGACCACTATTTCTATTTCAGAAAAGTCTAGTGGTGAAGATGACAGCAGTACTCCTCAAAGTGATGAGGTTAGTGATCAGGAAGCTGCAGATAGCATCAACTCGGTCGGGGCAGTTCGCATGATGTCATTCATGAAATACATATATGCACACAAACACAAGAGGATTCTTTTAGGTCTGTTCTTCATTTTTATCTACTTAGTGGAATGGTCATATGCTTTCTGTTTCGCCCTTACTACTTCGCTAAGTCCACTGGCAACTTCTTCTTATGAAAAGCACTCGCAGGGATTAGCCTGTTTGAATATAGCAACCACCATTATCTCTGCAGTGTGTAGGCCGTTCCTTGCCAAAATTGCAGATAAGTTTTCAAGACCTACATGCTACATTGTTGTTGTTGTATTCATGATGATTGGCAATGTGGTTGTTGCTTCTAGCACGACGATTTCTGCATACATTGTTGGAGCAGCAGTTTCATATGTTGGTATTTCGGGCATTGACTTCATCAACAGTTTGATATTCGCAGATATTACTCCATTGAAATGGAGGGGCTTTGCACTATCGATTCTTACTACCCCATATATATACAACTGCTGGTTTTCCTCGTTGGTTTTAGCAGATTTGCAAGTTTCGAAATGGCGTTGGGGCTATGGAATGTTTGCGATCATGGTTTCTTTCCTCTCAATTCCAATCATCTCTCTCATGTTCTACTACGAGCACCGTGCAATGCAGGAAGAAGAGAAGAAGAAACATCATATTAGCCGGAGCAACATTTGTCAAGAATTGTATCAAGCATTTGTTGAAGTTGACGGTTTGGGCTTGATTCTGTTGGGGACTGGGTTCACCATTCTGCTGCTCCCCCTATCGTTATATTCCACTGCTCAGAACCAGTGGAAAAACCCAAGTGTTATCGCTATGTTCATCGTCGGAGGAGTCATTTTGATCAGTTTCATAATCTACGAGAATCTGTATTGCAGCTATCCCATCATGCCAAGAAGGGTGTGGAACAAGACCCTCATCTGCTGCGTGGCGTGTGATTTCTTCTACCAGCTTGCTACACAGGTCGCATACATGTACTTCACCTCATATACCTATGTTGTTTTGGGGTTGAGTCTCAAAGAGTGGAGTTACTTCAACAATACGATCACGGTGAGCACCTGTGTCTTCAGCGTCGTTACGGGCTTGCTGCACAGGTTGACGCAGCGGTACAAAATGTGGCAGATTTTTGGGTTGTGCATCCAGGTCATCAGTGCAGGCATTTTGCTAAAAAACGGCAAATCCACAGTGACATTAGCGTCTCTTGCGGCAAGCACAGTGTTGTCCGGCATGGGTTGCGGGTTCACCACAGTGAGTGCCGCAGTCGCCCTGCAGGCGTCTGTTCCTCACAACAACTTAGGCATCAGCATCTCGTTTATGTCGCTCTTCAGTAACTTCGGTGCGTCTATCGGGTATGCTGTTGCAGCCGTGATCTGGGAGGCGAAGATGTATAATTCCCTCAGAAGCCACCTGCCGAGCACAGTCAGTGACGAGGAGGTTTCTGGTTTCTTCGAGAGCATCTATGCGATCACTGCCTACCCGGTCGGCACGGACATTCGGGACGGTGCCATCTCGGCATACCAGGAGGTGAACTTTCTCCTGTTTGCCATCCAGCTGGGCGTGAGTTTCATTCCGCTGATTGTCTCCTTTTTCCAGTCGAACTACGTTCTCGACGACAAGCTAAACACGGTGGAGGGCGAGACAGGCGAGGACAACATGCTCGAAAAGGCTGAAACGGAAGCTGAGAGATAGAGGAAGGTTCCATTTTTTATACTCCCTTAACTACGACAACACACACTCGAGCTTTTTCTGTATTTGTATTTGACGATTTGACGATTTGGCGCCCGATAGGCCGACATATAACAGCCCATCTACTCCGTGTGGATGGATGGACGGGGCGTCGTTTCTGCTGGGGTGGATTTTTCGGGCATAATGTATTGTCCTGTCTACGTAACACCGAGGGTCCGGGCATCTCGTTGGGGGTTTCTGGAAGAGGGGAAGCCACGGCCCGGTCCTTGAGGGCTCCAGCCGTGGCCCGACGAGAGCGGCAGAAAAGCGCAACGGCCCATTGACGAGCACCACGAGGGGCCGCCCATGGAGCCCACGTATGGTCTCTCCAGCACACCCTATGGGGCGTCGTGTTCCGGTCCCTCCGCTGGAAGGGAGGGGGCCGGCATAGATGACGTTGGCCCCTGTCGTCGTCCTGTCGGTCACAGAGACGGAAGCCCCAGGTCCAGCACGTGACCCTCCTGGATCTCGCTTCTCTTTCTTTGGTGAGGAAAACAGTCGCAGCGATCTCTTGACAGCCGTTGCAGGGAGGCTGGACAGAGAGAACAACAGCGGTAGGGCACCACCCCGGTCGGCACACGGGCCCCCGGCAACCGCAGCGGAGACGACTCCTGGCGATCAAGATACATACATACGTATACGGGAGAATGTGCGTGTGCGTGTGCGTGTGCGTATGCGTCATTGCTCCAGCCTCCAGCAGCAGCAATAGCAGAGAGTAATGCCTTGTCCGCTCGTTGCGTGGATCGGTCCAACCGACGAGGAATGCACCGGAGGGGGGAAGAAACGACCACGGGAGATCATGTAGAGCGGTAAACGGGGGAACGGGGCCAGCCGGACGTGTCACCACCACCACCCCCAGAGAGCTGGGGGCCTTTCAGGATCCAGATTGCGGCACGCTCGCACCGAGTCATCTTTTGCTACGCCCGGCTACATACGTCTTGTGGAATAGACGCCGAAGTAAAGGCCCTGGCAGAACACCCGACCGCATGCGTCCGCCCGTCCACGAATGTTGCTCTGCTGTAAGGGCAAAGCAGCGTAGGGCACGCACGCTGGCTCACACAATGGGCGGGGACGGTGCTATATCAACACACACCCACAAACCCAAACGGACAGTACCACAGGTAAATAATAGTTCGTTATCGGGCCTGCTCTATTTTGGGAGAAAAAAAAATTATTTCTGTCACATAAATTGGGTATTTACCGATCGATCGATCGATCGATCACCCTGGGGGGGTAGCCTGCGGTGTGTTTCTGCACCTGCCTTCTCCTTTCTTTTTTTTGGGCCTCCGCCCTTTGTCTGCAGGCTGCCTTCCCGGCCCGGGGGGCCTGGGGGCTCTCTTCTAGCCTTCCTGCCCGTCCGCTGGCACCCCCGTCCCCTCCCCAGGCAAACCCCCTTCGTGCACACACATGTAGCGGCGCCGGTGCCGGCGACAGCCGGCCCCCGCCGATCGACCCGGCCGCTGGCGACACGTCGTTCGGCTGGCAGAACGCTGCGCAGCGGTCGGAACAGGCGCAGACGCTCCGACGGGCCAATGTATGGCGTTGCCGCCCACCCTCGCCCTCGCCTCTGAGTGGGTGGCAAATTTTTTCTCGCCCTCGCCCTGTGGATGTGGAATTTATTGTTTTTTTTTTAACTCCTATGACCTGTCCGCCCGCCCCGGGTGGCGAGGACGGTGTGGGTGCACTGCACTCCCCCGATTCCCGTGCTGTACGATTTATCTCTTTATTTGCCTTTATTGGCACAGCTGTACCCTTATCTCCTACCGTCCCGGGCCCTGACACGTATCCTCCACGCCCCACACCGTCCACACGTTACCCGTTTTGACACATACCTCTCTTGTTATTGTTATTGTTGTTCGGCAGCACCCTACGCCGACATATTCCAATTTCTAGGCTGGTCTTGCTAGGCTCATCTCACTAACCACCCTCCCTACAGCCCCCCGTCGGGTCCCACACTCTCTATAGCACACCCCCCAGCCGTGACCTGCGTCAAGCACGTCTGTTTGTGTATTGTGTACGTCCATTGCTCTATTGCAGCATTCTGTGTGTTGCTCTCGTACACCGGGTTTTGCTAGTGTGCACACGCTACAGGCTTGCTCCTCCTCACACACGTCTTTCCATTTCGCAGGGATTTTCTCATTTTCCATTTTTTTAATTTTTTTTTTACGTTTCCTGCTCACACCCTGGAAACTATAGGCTGGCTGGCACCACCTCACACACACTCACACATTCAGACACGAAATTTGCTGGCACTTTGTTTGTTTACCATATTTCACCCTTTGCATACACACTCCCCCGCCTTTGCCATTCTTTTTTCCCTGTCTCGTCCACACTACTTGAGCGATGGAATTCAACAGTCCGTTCAATTTCATGGACCCCGGGTTCAACAACTCCCCCTCGATACCGTTGACTCCAAACTCCTCCAACATAAATAATGCCGCCAACAGTGCTGGTAGTAATGGCGGCAACACCACCAACGGCAATATACCCACATCCACGTCCCTCAATCCGTCAGCAAACAACAATTCCACGAATAACTCGAACTCGAACTCGAGCAGTGCCAACGGAAACAACGATGCTGCTCCAAATAACATAAACCAGCAGTTCACCCAAAACGGACTTTCTGTTTCTCAGATCCAGGAGATATACAAACGATTGCAACAACTGAAGTTCCAGCACGGTTCCGCCGCCATAAGGATGCCCCAGTACATCAAATTATACAACTTGTTGTCAAACGACCCAAACTTTCAGAAAATTCAGTCCCATCTCCAGCAGAGGACGCAGATGAACAGCCAGATGAACAACCAGATGAACAATCAGATGAACAATCAGATGAACAATCAGATGAACAATCAGATGAACAATCAGATGGGACAAATGAATAACAACCAGATGAACCAACTGAACCAGATGAATCAGATGAGTCAGATGAACCAGCTCAATCAAAGCCAGATGAACCAGCTCAATCAAATGAATCAGATGAGCCAGATGAATCAGATGAACCAGATGAGCCAACTAAACCAGATGAACCAGATGAGCCAACTAAACCAGATGGGCAATATGAATCAGTCAAATCAGCTGAGCCAAATGAACAAGACCTCGGCAATGGGCACGCCGACTGGTACCTCTCAGCCGGCTCTTCAACAACAACAGCAGCAGCAGCAACAACAACAATCGCCTGCGTTGAGTAACCAGGAGATGCTTCTACAACAGAGGCAGTTGTTGATCCAAAGACAAAAGGAGCAGCAACAACAACAGCAGCAGCAACAACAACAACAACCACAGAATATGCAGAATATGCAGAATATGCAAGGCATTCCAAATTCCCAAAATGTACCAAACATGCAAAACATAAATCTAAGTTCAGCAACATCGCCTGCTATGGGTTCTCCAGGCCAAACTGGCAACCAGCCGGCGACCATCTTCCATCCCATTCAGGCCCACATTTTGAAGTTTCAAATTGCAACCTTCAAAAGGTTTATACAGAATCAACCAATAACTCCTGAACTTAACAATTTGATAACGGCAAGCTACACACAGTTCCAGAAGCAGAAGAACCTACCAACACAGCAACAACAGTCGCAGCAACAGCAACAGCAACAGCAACAGCAACAGCAACAGCAACAGCAACAGCCGCCTCCGCAGATGCCGTTCCAACAGGATCAGCAGGCTCAGGGTGCTGTTCCTCAGCAACTCCAGCAGAATCCCCAAATGATTGGCTCGGATCTACAGAATCTTTACAAGCAAGCGCAAGTGCAAAAGCAAGAACAGCAAAAGCAAGCTCAAATCCAAATACAGCTCCAACAACAGCAGCAAGCTCAAGCTCGTGCCCAAGCACACGTCATGCAAGTTCAAGCACAAGCACACGCACATTCCAACATTCCGCCTCAAGAAAACAGTTTGGCTCATGCAGCAGAACTGGCCCAGGCAAAGCAGAAACTTCAAGCCAACAAGAAGTCCAAGATTGAAAAGCCAGTTCCGCCAAAGAAGGAAAGAAAGAGGGCTCCTAGAAAAAGCAAAAAGGAATTGGCTGCTGCTGCAGCCATTGCAACTGCACCATTGAACACGATGCCTACTCCGTCTGCTTTGGCACACAATCCTTCCAGTTTGAAAAGTTCAGAGAAAACAATTCCTGTACCTATCAAAATACAGACACTACCGCCTCATCCTCCAGTTGTTTTGGATAAACTCGATCCCAAATATCCGAACACCAAGAAGGAAAATATTCAAAATCCTCTTGCTAGAGTTGACTCATTTGTTGTACCTCAATTGAAGGCTAACATTCCCTATGAATTTTTCAACATGCCGAAATCGAAAGTTTTTACACCTTCTGTATACCCAAAACCATTAGACATAGAAGGAGCCAATGAACTAAAAAATTTGCATGAAAATTTGTTAGTTGAGTATGAACTCGAGCAGCTTGAACAGCTCGCTAAATTGGATAACTCTTTTGCATATGAATATGAATCCTTCAAGCTCCTGCCATACCAAAAGGCTTTAAGAGGTTACGTTTTGTCTGGCATTTTCCATCAGAACATGCTATTGATAAACCATCTTCCAAATTTCTCTGCGAAAATCAGAGGCGTCAGCGTCGAAGATGCTGCAATTGTTAATGCATTATATTTAGAGCAGAACTATATGGCCATTGAAAAGCAAAAGAATGAAGTCATTGAAAGGCAGACTTCATTTTTAAATGCCTCTAATGACCAAAAGAGACTATTGCTTGACAAAAAATCTAGATACCAACGTCTAGCTAAAACTCTCACTACTTATCATCAACAAACAGAAAAGGAAGAGCAACGTCGTATAGAGAAGAATGCCAAACAAAGATTGCAAGCGTTGAAAGCAAACGATGAAGAAGCATATGTCAAGTTGTTGGATCAAACTAAGGATACCAGAATCACGCATCTCTTGAAACAGACCAACTCTTTCTTGAGTAGTTTGACTGAAGCTGTTAGAGATCAGCAGAAGGAGACACACGAGAAGATGCTCAAAGTGGGACATACTAATGAGAACGAGAATGATGAGAATACTGAGTTGGATCCAGAGGAGAAGCAAAGTCTTGATTATTACCATGTTGCTCACAAAATCCAAGAAAAAGTTACTGGACAACCATCTATTCTTGTTGGTGGAACTTTGAAAGAGTATCAAGTTCGCGGTCTCGAATGGATGGTATCTTTGTATAACAATCACTTGAACGGTATTCTTGCAGATGAAATGGGTCTTGGTAAAACAATTCAAACAATCTCATTGTTAACGTACATTACAGAGGTAAAGAAATTGGCTGGTCCATTTTTGGTTATTGTTCCCTTGAGTACCCTGCCAAACTGGAATAATGAATTCGATAAATGGGCTCCAAGCTTGAAGAAAATCAGCTACAAGGGTTCTCCTACTTTCCGTAAAGAGTTGGCACAACGTGTCAAGGCCAGAGATTTCAATGTTTTGTTGACAACTTACGAGTATATCATCAAAGACAAATACCTTTTGTCCAAAATCAAATGGGTTCATATGATTATTGATGAAGGTCACAGAATGAAGAACGCAAAATCTAAATTATCGTACACTCTAAACGAGTTCTACCACTCCGATTATAGGTTGATTTTGACAGGTACCCCATTGCAAAACAATTTACCAGAACTTTGGGCATTATTAAATTTCGTTTTGCCTAAAATTTTCAATTCTGTAAAATCTTTTGATGAATGGTTCAACACTCCTTTTGCTAACACAGGTAGTCAAGATAAGATTGAATTATCAGAAGAAGAGACTTTATTGGTCATTAGAAGATTGCACAAGGTCTTGAGACCTTTCCTTTTAAGAAGATTGAAGAAAGACGTTGAAAAGTCTTTGCCAAACAAAATTGAAAAAGTCATCAAATGTAAGAAATCGGGTCTACAAGCCAAGATGTATCATCAAATGCTTAAGTACAACAAGTTATTCATTGGTGATAAAGAAAACAAAGCGGTCGGTATAAAAGGTATGAACAACAAATTGATGCAGTTGAGAAAAATTTGTAACCATCCTTTTGTTTTCGCGGCAATTGAAGACATGATCAATCCATCACACCAAAATAACGACCTGATTTGGAGAGTAAGTGGTAAATTCGAGCTTTTGGATCGGATCCTACCTAAGTTCAGAGCAACCGGTCATAGAGTGTTGATGTTTTTTCAAATGACCCAAATCATGGATATCATGGAGGACTTTTTGAGATTCCGCAGTATTCATTACATGAGATTGGATGGTGATACTAAAGCTGATGACAGAACTTTGTTGTTGAAAGATTTCAATGCAGAAAATTCGCCATATTTTGTTTTCCTCTTATCCACCAGGGCAGGTGGTTTGGGGTTGAACCTACAAACCGCAGATACGGTCATTATTTTCGACACCGATTGGAATCCTCATCAGGATTTACAAGCCCAAGACAGAGCCCATCGTATCGGTCAGAAGAATGAAGTCAGAATCTTGAGATTAATCACGAGTGATTCCATCGAGGAGTACATTTTGGAAAAAGCTCATCAAAAACTGGATATTGATGGTAAAGTCATTCAGGCAGGTAAGTTCGATCAGAAATCGACCGCCGAAGAACAAGAAGCCTTGTTACGAAAGTTGATAGAGAGTGAAGAGCACGCAAAGGAGAATGAAGACGAACTCAACGATGACGACCTCAATGAAATTTTGGCGAGAAATGACGATGAAATTATAACTTTTAGAAAAATAGATGACGAAAGAGAGAAGGATTGGAATTCCAACCTTCCTAGATTGTTTTCAGAAGAGGAACTACCTTCAGTATATCATCAAGAACCAAAAGAAGAAGAGGAGACTCCGGATGAAGTACAATATTATGGCCGTGGTACGAGAGAACGTAAGGTGACGAAGTATGATGAAAATCTCACTGAGGAACAGTGGCTAAGACAGATCGACGGCTTTGTCAGTGATGATGAAAATGACACAGATGCAAGCCGTGAAAAGAAGTCAAAAGCAAGGAAAAGCAAGAAAAAGAAGGTCAAGCAGGATGATGTAATCGACGAAAACTCTCATGATGTTCCAAAAGATGAAGGTAATGCCGAGGAGAACAATGAGGAAGAAGGGCATGATGCTAAACGGGTCAAAATTGGAAAAGGTAAGTCTGGAAAGAAAACAACTAGTAAAACTGCCAGCGCAACTCCGGACACTACTGAACCAAACACTCCTGCAGATTCTACCGAAGTTTCTTCGTTTTCTGGTCCTCCAGTTCGTAGAAGAAAAAACTTCGGAACCCTACCAATATCAAGAGAAATTTATCCTTCGGACGAGCCGACGGGCCAAGATCGTGCAATTCTGCAAACGAGAATGGGGGACATCTTGAATCATTTACAAGAGTACAACAATCCTGCTGGCAGAAAGTTGTGTAAGATCTTCAATGTTAAACCTCAAAGAAGACTATACCCTGACTACTATGTCATTATCAAGCATCCGATTGCTTTTGACATGGTCCGAAGAAGAATCAACAACTGGACTTACAATACGTTGGATGAGTACATGTACGACATTCATCTAATATTCAAGAATGCTCGGATCTACAACTTGGACACATCCGTCTTGTATTCAGATTCCATGATTTTGGAAGCTCAAGCGTACAAGATGTACATCGGATATCTACATAAAGAACTTGATTTCAAAGAGTTCGACAAAACGTTTGGTTTAGTGAAGCCTAATGGTGATCCAATTGCGGATCCGATAGTAAGGTGGGATGGAGAAAAGCAAGAGGCTGTCATCATTGATGTCACAGGCCAAGGCTTAGATCCAAATGAAGACTTTGATGAAAGTGACGATAAGGAGGATGATAACGAAGATGTCAAGGAAGAGGGAAGTAATCTCGACAACTCGAACGGAAAGACTGAGGTCGAAGTTTAAAATGGTCTTATGCTTATATAGAATCTGTATACTAATAAATAACAATTTAATGATGAAATGAGGACCGTCGGTTTGGAACAGGATTCTTGACCGGTGTCTTAGACGTTACATTTATGAATTACTGTAGTTTCCTCTTTTTGAAAGTCTCATCCTCCAAAGAAAAGTGATTCTCAGACTCAATGTCCAGTCCAAGACTTTTGATACAATCAAGTAGGGCAGTCGGTCCAACCAACTCGAAGGAAAACCCAATGCCATCGTTTGGCAGTGTGATGTTGTCTAAGAACTCATCATGCAACAGATCGAATATAAGCATGGAATTTGAGGCAAACTGATCAAGCTTAGGGTGATGATTTGCCTTGTGAAGTAGTTTTGTGACTATTGTTGTCCGATTATATAGAGAGGGTTTGACCTCATTCAAGCAAGTCATTTCAAAAACACATTTACGAAATGACCACCTCAGAAAGTTCTCCTCAATACATTCCACCCGCTCCAAAATATTATACTCCCATATTCCCTTTCTCAGTCGATTGAGAGAAATAAGAAGTCTCATGCCACTAATTTCCCCGTTGCTATCGTATTGATCTATGACGTCTCTTAGAAACTGTGAAGAACAATTATGTTTGATGCACTCAAGCACGAGTGTGTTCAACAATCCCGGAACTCCGACTATCGCATCTGTTTGCTTGAAGATCTTCTGGATCACTTCAGCAATAGCCGTTTGCTGTTCAGTATCAGATTCAAGAAATCTTAGACCGACTTGATCAAATTGATACTCAAGTTCCTGGTATATATGACCGACATGAAATTTACATTCACTTTCTACCAAAGGTTTCGTTTTCCGGAGATTATTGATCTGCAGTCGACACAATTTTTCGTCATAAATCACGCTACTTGGAAATCTCATCATCTCTTGGGTACTCATTGTTAACACTAGTGTATACTCTGAGCTCTTGTGGTATTGCTTCTTGTATTTACTATTGGTCGATCCTCTTTATTGTCTGCATTGTTCATCAAAAACTCCAAATTCTTTAGCAATATTTCGATTCCGCTTACGTAATTTTTTGGAGTGTCAATGCTTGTTGTCCAATCTATACATTACTACTAAATTTATCGATTTATACAAATAGAGTGGCCTCCTTTTCTATGTTCTAGCACTATTTCAGGTTCTGTTCACGGACTATACGATCAATAGAAAAAACACTTTCTTGTTGATCATCCTCTCTTACAGATGCGGTGCTAAGATCTGCTTCTTCCGCACTGGAAGACAGTTTTGTTCCTTCCCCATCGGCGATAGAGGACTCAGTGAACTCTGATGTTGCTCCAGTGCTAGGTAAGAAGAACTCATATTTACTTTTACTTCTTGCTTTTGGGGCATTTATTTTGGCTTTTGATTTTTCCTGGTAGCTCCTTACCGTGCCTCCGCTAGTAACTTGTTTGGAACTTCCCTGTTCTTTTTCGACCGGTTTCGAGCTCGTGTTACTGCGAATACTCAGACTTCCCCTGATTGGTGTAACTTGTACTGTATCTGCAGTAGATTTAGGACTCGATAATCCGAATTTTCTTTCCCATTCAATATTTGTGTCGGGAGTTGCAGTTGCGCATGAGTTAAGGTTATTTTCATCGCTTTTAGTGCTAAAGTCGTAGTGCATATGACCACTATTTATAGATGACCGTGTTAACGGTGACCTCGAACTTTTCTTATAGTACAGTTTACTTGATGTCTCTGAGCGAGGAATTTTGTCAGATATAATGCTTTCACCATCAGATTTGGCACTCAACAAAAATCCGGCATGTTGGTAAAATCCGGCTCTCTTATCTTCCAGATTTTTACTTAAGGATTCTTTGGAAGACTTCAAGTCGAATTTAAATTCGGCGCTTGAACCAGTGGCACTACTTTTGGTGAATGGAGAGCAATCAGGATGACTAGTTGAAATGGCAGAAACGACATTCAAAGCCTTGAAATTGGTGTATGACTCTTTTGAAATTGCCTTTTTACTTTCCAATGTGACTGGTTGATCTGTCGCATTAAGTTTGGTGTCAGGAGCAGGTTCATTTAAATTCGTAGCAGCAGTATTCATAGTGCTTTGATTGTTTGTATACTGAATTATTCTTTCTATATCTTCCATGGTAGGTCCATTGTAGCTTTCGTCCGATGTGCCGTTTCCCCCCAAAGGATTGTTCTTTTCATTCTCTTGTAACTCTCTCCCCGGGGTCATTAGTCGTTTTACGGATGTTAAGATAGGTTTCACTACATTTATCCCAGAGTTCAAAAGTTCCTTAACACCACTTTGCTGGATCTCTTTTTTTCCTGTCTCAAGCTCCGAGCTTGAACTATCTGAGCTAATTGATGTTTTCATTAGGGCAAGTATTTGACCTTTTAAGCTGTCGTTCTCGTTGTCAAGCTCTTTCTCTCTTTCAAGAATATCGCTCATAATTTTGAAACTCACCACCCAGCTCACGGAAATGTAACCTATCAAGCATAGCCAAGCAAGCTGTAAAACGTTAAAACTGGTGTTATGTAGTCCTTTAAAATTCAAGTTAGAACGATATGTTACTATGGTAATTGAAAGACAGATAAAAGTTGAAATGAGAATGGCAGCAAAAACCAAAAAGTACGCTGCTGCAAATACGTATCCCCAATATGATTTCATAAGAATTTTAGGCTTCACTTTTCCAAGTGTGAAACAAAGTAAAGATATAGCTATTAAAATTAATGAACCGATAAAACATACAATTTGCAATCGTTTTGCCAATGTCCATTGATTTAAAATTGTTGCCATTGCTTTTGCAACTTCTACTTCTTTCCAGCTACTTTGAGATTTATATAACGGAAAAATGTAATCATTGAAAAACATTTCGCAGCTTTCTTTGTTATCTTTTATACCAAAATGGTGATAATGTTTGTTAATCAAATTGTGCTCTCTATTTGTGCTGAGTTCTACTGGATTATTAAAATTTTGATTAAACTCTACTATTGGAGATCCTAAAACAAATGAGTCAGATTCCATGTAACTGTCATTTAGATAGTATTTATATGCGTAGTATTTTAACGCTATCTGTGATTCTCCAAGAATCAAATAACTGTTAAGTAAGAGTATGTAGTCCTTATAATGATCCAGGTAATCATCTCTATAAGCTTCAAATGTCTTGGCCAAATTCACATAAAGATCAAATCTCTCTGTAGATGGCAGGACTACAAAAACGTCAAAATTATTCAAAGCTGAAACTAAATTTATCGTAGGTAATTTGAACCCTATTTCGGATTGTAAAAAGATATTTCTGTAACAATAGAACGAGAATGTTGTTAACAGAAAAACACACCAACTGTAAGAGGGAAACCTCATCTGCAGCAAGAACTCTGGGAACTTCATTGTGGAGTGTTTATATCCTTTAAACCTATTTCAGGACGTGTATATATACGCAAATATATATCTTTGCTTTAGAGAGCAACTATGTGGATTATTATCGACTTCAGCAAAGACCGTTTTCTGCAAAAATACGCAAGTAAAAGATAAAGAACCAGCTAAAGAACTAGTTCCAGCTTCAGTTGTGCTTGGACCTTCAAAATTTAGAGTCAGATAAGATATGCAAATAACAGAAAGGGAAAGTAGTCAAGATATTGCCTATTTCGGAAATCGCTCATGTCGCCCCGCAGGTGCGAATCACGTGCCGTTCTGAATGTGAGAAGTGTGTACGTGGAGAAATCGACATGTTTTGGCTTGACATACCAATTGCAGCCTACTTGTACGGACCGTAAATCTCTGGAATTCTTGGTTATTCAACAAAACAGAGATGGTTACCTATAGAGTGCATCAGAAACAGCTCAGTGATCGCCTCCAAGTTCAGTTTATATACGAAAATTACCCTGTTTTTGCAGGAACGGATGAGTTGTCGATTTTAATACGGTTCCGATACACAGGAGACATTTCACAAATCAATTTAGGGGTGCCCTTGCATGATCCATTCACAAGCACATCATCTTCTAGGGAAGAAGACTCGGAGCATGTTAAAGTCCACACAGCCACTGAAGAACAAAAGCCTGAAGATTTGAAAGATAACGAGTCCTCCAGTGGGTGGTTTGGAAGTCGCCTTTCATCCCAACTCTCCAACGCAACGAGATCGTTGTTTCTACAAAACTTGAACAGTTTGAAAGAGGAAGATGAGAATGCCGAGTTGACAGGCAAGAAACAAAACAAAGAAGAAAAAAAGCTTACCCTATTTTTAGGTTATGCTCAAATACTTGGTCATTATCTGATCAATGATACCATAATTGATTACTCCATATTTAAAAATCTTGAAAAGAGCACTATAATAGAAGGTAAGTATGCTGGAATACAAGGACTTGATGCAAACATCCAGGATTCTGATGCTGGATCAGGGCTCTTGTCAGGTTTGAGTGCGACGTACAACACAGAAATGAATTCATCGGTCGACTCAAAAATGGTAGAAAATATGAAGTTCATTCCTTTCTACAGTACGAATCAAAACATAGTTTTTAGTGAACTTGTTTTTGATCCAGAGAAAGGGTCATCGTCTTCTCAGCAAACCGAGAATGTTAAATCGTTTTATATCAATTGTCAGTTGCCCAAAGACTTACCCCCAACATTTTGCACTGAAGCTGTTCAGATCAACTACAACTTTATTTTGGGTTATCAGATGATGGAAGGTGCTAATATTGTAAGTAAAACTGTTTTTGTTCCCTTGAAAATCCAGCCCTTTATTGACAATTGTGGTAGGCAGCCGGTGTACCATCTAGGTAAAGCTAGACTCAACACTTACATGGAGGATTTAACGGCAGAAGATGTCACCAATCATATATCCTCGGTAAGGCACGATTCCTTCTCTCAGAATGGTAGTATTTTACCAAATGGACAGGTGACACTATCTCAACCCTCGAGAAGGATTAGTTTTTGGAACTTGAAGAGGAAACTCAAAAAAAACAAATCACGTAGCTCGAGTATTTCAACAGTCGGAAGCGCTTTGGAAAAAAGAAGGGTTTCCTCTGTAAGCTCCATTTCTAGCATAGTGAAAGTAGATGAAAAGGTGACAGAATTTTTGGACATTCTGGACTCTCTCGATCAAGCTGACGTCAACAATATCATTCAAGTTCAGGAACAGTTTGAAAAGAAGATGAATGAGACTAAATCTTTCAAATTCAATGTAAGAGAAAATCTTATGCAAATAATGGCCGATTACAAGTACGTGCAACGACAAAACTTGAATAAAAAAGATTTTGACGAGCATTTAGAGTACGACTATCTTTTGCCAAAAGAACAGCAAACAAAATATATTATCAAACAAAATCACGGTGTCATCTCAACGTTGTTTTTGAATAAAGGCATATTCAAGCTAGGAGATTTGGTTAACCTCAACATTTCTTTCACAGGTTGCAAGTACGAAACTAAAGGAATTGAAGTTCAGTTACTAAAGCATCAAGTGTTTCATCGTGAAGAATACCTCAAAAAAGGAAATTATGATGAGGTTTCCTCCAGACTGGATAAAAATCTACTTGAAACAATCCTTTTCGAAAAAGTAATGTCTACTTTCGACGCGACATCTATCAACATGGATATATTGGTTCCTGTGGAGGCAGAACCTCAATTCAAAACCAACTTCTTTATTTCCAAATACTATCTACAAGTGCGTTTCATCATAATTGACAGCGTCGGCAGTGCAAGGATTCCTAAAAATGTTGAGACCGAAGCAGAAGGTATCAATGTGGAGAATCAAGAGGATCAACCCAAAGAAAAGAGGACAAATTGTGATTTGAAGAACATTTTCATAGACACGACGGGATCATTGCTTTTCAGAGCCAAGGACCATCTCAGCAATGCCAATGAGTTTTACATACGGATCCCTCTGGTTGTGCTTCCCACATATGAGCAAGATTTTGGGATTGTCACAACCAAAGTCTGAGCTCTTGGATTTATTTATATGTACAATTAATGTAATCATAGCGTTGGAAAACGCAACGCGTAAAACAAAATTTCTCGGTAAAAATTCACATTTCAAATAGTTTTTATCGGGCTTTTTGGCAAGATCGTGTAACTACGATTGAGGAGCTGATAGTTGCTGCTTCATGAAGATATGACCAGTAACGACGAAAAACGCCAACTTTTCATGAGAAGGCCCGATGAGTTGGCTTTTAGCCGCTTGTTGAAGAAGCATACCTCGCCGATTCCCCACATGGTAGCAGCAAGGGATGAACTAACTGAAATTACCACCAGCGACCAGGTAAAAAGACTGGATCAACAGATGGCCGAAATGAAGCGAAGAAGCAAACAAGGGAGTATCACCGGATCCCCAATTAAGCGGCAAGCTATCACCTATTTTCCGACCAGTTCTGGAGTCACGAAAACTCCAGGTAATGAGAAAGTGGTTATTCTCGATGATGAGGATAATGACTACACAATGGATCATACGACATTGGCTAATATATCAGAAGGTAAGCTCAATGGTAAGAGCAGAGGTCACCAAAGTAATTATGATGGTAGTTCAGGACAGAACATGCTTAATCAGCTGGCCCCTGAACAAGACCTTTCACCTGAGAGAGTTGTCGGAAGAAAAAGTTATCTATCGTACACTGAATTACTACTACCAGAAACCCAGATCGTTAATTCTACCTCGTCCTTGACATCTACTTCTTCATTATCAAATGAAAAAATGCATAATGCACCATTGTTGCGTGCCCAAAATGGCGGTTCAATGAAAATGCTTGATTCTGTACCGTCAACGAGTATATTAAAGAACGACACCTCAGTAGAAGTAGCTGAATCAAGTGAAACACATGAGAACGGGATTGCTCCCGCCCAAAAGCGACTGGCAGTTCTGAAGAACTCTTCCGACGGCCACATAAACTTGCCGTTTCCTGCTCTTCATAACAATCACCTTTTCTCTTCATCGCCAATCAAAAAAGAGCCAAGTCCTAGAAAAAAGAAAAGAGTGGCATTTTCCAGTGATGTTGAGAGCTCACCATTGACTTCTTCCCCTATAAAGGATCCGTCCGAGCCAAGATCCATTTTAAAATTAAATAATGTTGATTTGAATTATCCTGCGATCTCCATTGACGACTTAATGAGCAAGGATTTGAGCCTGAACGAATCATGGCCAGCTGGATTTGTACTACAAATACCCGAAGGTTGTATTAGAACGCAAAAAGTAGTTCAAAGCTGCGTATCTGGCTTATCAAATAGGCAGTTCAAAAAACAGTACGAAGTATATGCAACTTTGAACGACCTGATCAAAAGATGTAATAAAATAATCCACAATTCCCATGTATTCAGTAAAGATATAATTTTGAAAATCATTATATCTGTCAAAAACAATTTGGGTGGTCTCATAGCGAAGCTGAAAAATGGGTCTAACGCCTTCCAATTGAGGACTTCTTCCCAAGGTATAAAGTTAATTTCGATGCTTAGTCCTGTGACTGTTTCATTCAAAGAAATGTCAGCTGTTTATGATAATGTAATAAGATTACTGAAAAACGAAAATATTTCGAAAAGTTTGGCATCTTCAATTTTTCAATTTATCAAAATATTACCTGAACCCTTTTTCGATAAAATTGAAGCATTGATTATGAGCTTAACGCAAATGAAATACTTTTTGAGCGTGACCATGACATGTGAAAAGCTCAATATTTTAAAACGGTTTGTTATGCTACAGCCAGCTGTGGCCTGGAAATCTAACTACCAAATTTTCAGTCATCTATTATACTCAATACTTAACACTGATGTTCCGGGATATCCTAGAGTTCTTTTTTCAGCTATATCTGTGTTTACTGCATTTGCTAAAAGTAATGAGTCTAATTATGTCATCACAAAAATATTATCTGAAAGATTAGGAGATTCTTTTTCTTCTATAAGGTCGACAACTGAGAATCAGCTAAAACCATGGTGGACCATAGGTGAGGCAGTTTGTGAAACAATGAAGTACTTAATACATCTAAGGCTTTTTCCTCAGACTGCCAAAATTTGGGCATATCTACTCTACATGAGTTGTCAGGGAAGGAAAGCTTTTATTCTCGAAAATTGGGAACTTTTTGTTCACTTCAAATCTGTCTATCAAAATTTATACTCACAGCCGCAAGCCATTGCATTGTGCTTGGAAGCTTGGAAGTCTGTAGTGTACAACTTTCAAATTGTTCCGATAAAGAGCTGGACTGTTGAACAATTAAGGGAAAAAATGAAGACACTTTTGTTTCCGTTTGAAAATGCACAATTGACCTTAGGTGATGGGACAATATTAAATCAGTGGACTCAGTATGAGGGATATCTAGTGCTTTATTGCCGCATTTACTATTCGGTAAGATTACATATGGAAAATGCAACTGAGCCCCAAATGTGTATACTATTACACTCAATTTTAAAGCCTTTAATGCAACTGAAGGAATGGGATCCTGTATATGCATACATCACCAAAATGATTTTCACTTCTGATAGATATGTTTACGCTGAGACGGAGGAATCTTGCTTTTGGCTCTCAGATTATGAAAAGTGGAAAAGTAGGATCTTACCACTTCCCAAGACAATTTTCAAAAGTAGTGACGCATTTGGTATAGTTTTAGAAATGACAAGAAATTTGGTTCATCGGCCGATTCAAGTTTTGTCTCAATTCGTTAGTAATTGTGTCTATATACCCCTCACAAATTTGAAACTAGCATTACCTTTCAGAGAATATTGCAAGGTCGCAGAAATGGCAGCGAGTTTAGTATCAGAGTTGTTTGACAAGAGCACACAGAGAATTCAAACGGGAGTAAAATTTGATGCATCCGACCTTTTTCAAATCATCGAGAAAGCAGACGAGTGCTTTATGTTTACTTCAAATACCACTCCTTTAATGACTGTACTTCTCAATAAATTCAAAGTATGTGAAAATCGGGAGTTCATAGTGGAGTTTATCTCTCAGTGCCACCTGAAATTTAGTCCTGCAAAATTATTTGCCACGTTTTTAGTGTCTGATATATACGAAAATCCCAACCTATTAGCAGATGATGACAAGTTTCCACAAGCTCTTCATTATTGTGTCGACGTTACGCAGCTTGAACAAATTGAATTCAAACTATCGGAAACAGAAAAAAGAAAAATTGTTTCCAATCTGAAAAAAGCGTTTAGCATGTTCCTCTCTCATAACGGCATTGATAATTACCCAACCTTGACCAATTTTTTAGATAAATCAAGGCTTTTTGATGTTTTGAATCCAAAACTGAAATTGGAACTATTTGAAGGTCTCTTAGATAGCTATTCCCTTTTAACAACTAACCTGGGTTGTTTTTATAAAGACACACCATCCAGATTTTTCCAAACTTCACTGGAAATTTTCAATCAATATGAGGATAATGACGAAGTATCACCACGAAGTGCTTACCTTTTGAGAAATCTTTTGTTCCGCCTGAAAAATGTTGATACTTTACCTGAATTTTGGCTACTTGAGTTGGGGCCACGGTTGAGCTACCTACTTCAACCCGATATCACAAAAGATACTGCGGCTCTAGTCATTTTTTTGGATATAATGCATAGGCTTCCCTCCAAAATGGTGTCAAGGCTCAAAAAGCTGGCGATAAAACGACAAGTGGATATACGATCCCTACCAAGAGGTTTACTGAAAGGAGAAAAAGAACGTACATTGTTGGAGGCAGGAAATGATATTTATACTGAGAAAACACCAGGACAGTTGAAAAGGGTGGTTAGAAAAAATGCTAAAGATGATAGCGGTGTAAATGATACTATTGAACTAGAAAAATCATTAGAAGAAACTGCTACAGGGTGCGATGATATCGTCAGTACACAGATCATTAGCAGCCCTATAGAGGAATGTGATGTCAGCTTTGTGCAGACAGATGAAGAAGATTACCGGAAAGTATTTCTTGATGATAAAACCGAGATGAAAAATAATCAAGATCTGAAATCTTTCATCATCAACAATATTCGGATTGATGGTTCAGTTGATGGGCACAGTATGAGAGTTCCATCAAGCCCTGAAGATGTGAATATTGAAAAAAGTGCGTCGCCAGCGAGAAGAACAAGATCACACACCAGTAGTGTAGAATATGAGGGCGTTGAGTTTATCATGGCAACTAAAAGACAAAAAAGGGACAAAAAAGCCCGCAAGGATAAGAAGAAAGAAAAGAGGGAAAAGCGAAGACGAAGTAGGAGTCTCAGTGTTGAACTAGATGAAGCTAGCATGGAAGTTACTATTGCTGAAGAGGAGAAGCTCCTCCATGTGGATCAGCAGGAGCGACAAGAACATGGTGGTGTTGATGGCCTTGATGTTAACACTGATGTGGATCAGTTCTGGAGGTTATTGAAAAAGTTGAATAACACGCCAATTGAAATTGAAGGGTCTGAGAAGGAAAATTTAGAGACTGATCTAGTTGCATTACTTATGAAGCTTAAAAAAGGCTGAAATCTATAGAACATGCATTGAATATAAACTGTTTTACGTGTAATTTCAGAAAAGTAAATTAATGATAAACTGAGCTGAATGATAAGAATATCTGGAGATACCAATCTGGACCTCTTGTAGTGTCCCGCGTAAATCATAAGTGCACCACAATTTTTGACTTCTTGTTCCTTACTTGGAATAAGGTCAATGACAGATAATATTTTTACAACTAAATATCCCCCACTTGAATGTAAGCTAAGATTAACCTGACACCCACCTTTACTGAATCAACGAATTTCAGCTGGGGAAAATCTAGTTTCATCTTGTTACTCAAAGAGCTGAGACCTGCACAGCCTAACAAGACGATTCCAACATCGTTGTTGACGAGTTGTTGAATGCTTTGTTTTAAATGTGGGTAATTTTCTTGTCTATGGAGTTCAAGTACTGGTATACCGGATGCCAACGTTGGAATGAATTTAGTTGCTGGGAAATGATTGGTATCGGTTGCACAAAATTTCGAAATGGCATGATCAAGTAGAGGTTCCCACTCCTCCCCTGAGGTTAATATCGCCGCCTTGCTAGTCTCTGAGGCAAAATTCATAGCATACAACATTGATGCTTGGAAAATCCCCATCACTACCACTCCTGGGCGATTGATTTTCTCTCGAAGTTCGTCCACCAAGGGGTGATCACTGTAACACGCAATAAGGTAACCGTCATAACCTTTGTAGATTTCCGGATGTAAATTATCAAAATCTTCTATGCAAGCCTTTGCTGAACACACAGCATCATTCTGATTGTTGATCGAGGGTGGCGAGCTTCTCACAGGGCCTGTGTAATAGCTGATCCGGAAAGACGACGGCAGATCCAAAGATTCCACCTCTGATCGCAACGAATCAGTCATCGCATCGGTAGAGTTGGGGTTGACGACAAGAATGCTAACCATCGAACCAGATGTGTGTACAGGCAGGGTATATATGTGTGAGGGGGTATGAGTGGATCTGGAGCAACGATACCGGCCAACGCTATCCTGGAGATCGCCGATAAAAGAATGTAGCTGCTTTATCAATCTCGAAGACCTTAAGCCGTGGAAAAAGTTATTTTCGTATGAGGGAGGAGGTCTTGCGATAGAGAGTAGAGAACAATAGACGAAGACCTGAGAAGGGAGTGCTACTCTAGATTTGTACGACATGCATCAGGAAAATACAGGTCAGTGATGAAGCGTACCGGGAAGGTGGTGCCACCTCTAGAAAATCTATGAATGCCATATGACAAGAAAGCACTTATATGCTATAACTACTACACATTTTTCGAAGTGGGGTCAACTATTTGAGACGTCCGTCTAACGTCAATCCTAGCTTATCAAGAGTCGCAGCTAAACGAGGATTCACTGTAGAGTGATTCTGGTAGTAAATTTCCATTATCGATGGTGTCTGTGCCGCCGTCAGTGGGTGAGTCATAGCCAAGCGCAGAAGTTCTTCGAAACATCCCTGGCTCGGACGCACTTTGCGTTCGATGACCATTGCCTGGAATAGCATGACGCCAGTGGTGACAAGATGCTTTGTATCAGTTGATGAGAGAGCTGTTAGGTTGTAAAGAACTCTTAGCATTGTTTGCAGGGGTAGAGACTGGAAAGGTAGCTGGAACCGCGTAGACTCTTGCAATCTTTGATTAGCAGTTCTTCGTTCTGGTATCCCGTCTTTCATGTGTGTGTGTTTCTTGTCATTTGCCATTTCTATTATATTGTTGTAGTTCTGTATTATCAGCGGGTCAGGGTCTGCTGTTCTTTTGATCACGCTCCGATACACCCTAGCCATTTGGATGTCCGGATTGAGTGCCTTGCTGTAGGCTTCTTTGTACTTTTGGATATGTAGCCCATGCATGAACTCTATTATCAATATGCACTGTGAAAGAGAGACATCAGATTTTGATAGGTATTCCGTGAGCGAGTCAGAGAAAAACAGCATGTGTTCATCAAAAACTATCTTCTTGTTGTATGCAAACTTGAAATTTGAATACATTCCATTTTCCAAGACGGCGTACGGCCCTAGTTTGATGACATACATGTTGAATTTCTCGATTCTACTTCTGAACCTCCAGTCATTGAGCTTGCGTATTTTCCCACCCTGGGTTTTCATCCGGTTCATGTAGTATGCGACCGACTTGGAATATTCCTTGATGTTGCCTGTGCGTCGGAAAAGATCAATCATCGACACAATGAGCGTGTCATCCATGTGGAATGCCTCCTGCTTGATATTCTCATCTGGTCCAGTGTATAGTATGAACTTTTCAAAGAATTTGGCCAAGAGGTTTTGAGAATGCCTAGTCTGAAAGGCTATGCACTTTTCCACAAACTTTTGGTGCTGAGCAGAGGTAACTTCGACCGGATAATGTGAACTGGCGAGCCATTCGTAGAAGGACAAGAAATGGTCTAGTTCATCGTGTTTTAGCAGCTCGTCAATCAAAAGGGTGAGAGTCTCCTGTGGAACAGCCTGCATAAGTTTGTCATTCCACATATCTTTCAGATCATGAATGGCTGCCGACCATTCCTGTTTGTATATGTAGAAATAGAGTCGGATCCAAGGGTTGGGCGAAGAGGATAGCTTGCTGAGATAGTATTGCTGATCTCGGTCTGCCGAGGATACAAGAGAGTTCTGCAGCGCAGAATTTATCTCTGCCGCCAGATCTTTTGGGAGAGCAGCAGGAACTGCAGGCTGGTTATGCAAAGAAAGGAGGAATGTGTCGAAAGACGTTCTTGTCTGATTGCTGAGAAGTGCAGAAGTGGCCGATTTAATGGATGACAATTGTGCCGAAGACGGTTGGAATGCTGTTGAGGACGATGATGGTGGCGAGGAGTTTGATATGTATGACGCCCAGCGAACAGCTCTTCCTGCACGAGTGAACATCTTCGTTGTGTATGCACTCTGCAGTAGCTTGATAACCTGTCGAACAATACCCACTTGGGCAAGTTAGTGGTGTCATGTTGGAGACCCCTGAGAGACCAACGACAAAACTGCTGTCGCAGACTCTCTCGTATTTTTTTCACTTCTTCCATTTTCGAGCGGGTGCCGTTACGGAGGGAGAGAAGACATGTACGTATGGGTTGGACGGGGGCCCGGGCTCCAAGGAAGTCTCCATCTGGCAGTTTACAGAGTGCTGCAGAGCAAGGATGTTTGCACTGAGAAGAAGTGTGTTCAATGCAGGCCTTTTGAGGGTGCAGAACAGTGTGCGCATGGGCGGCAAGAGCCCCAAAGTGGTGTTCCCGTCCATGATGACCTCGGTCAGATTCAACTCGACTGGAGACGGCAGCGGGGAGTCGAAGACATCACAGGTTCTCCACAACTTGGAGAAGATCATTGACTCCGAAGAACGTGAGATCGAGACAAGTTTGGGTTTTGACGAGGATCTTGCCGCCAAGCAGGAGCTTTTGCACAACACTACCTTGACCTCCGACCAGTTGGGCTACCTCAAGTCTGTCGGACTCGTCGACGGGTGGTGGCCTTCAGACATCATCCAGCAGGTTCTTGAGTACGTACACGTGTTCTCGGGTCTGCCATGGTGGAGCACCATTGCTGTGACCACTGTCGCGTTCAGATTGCTATTGTTCCCACTTTTCATGAAGTCGTCCGACACGATGGCCAGATCGCAGAGCATCATGCCTGAGACGAAAAGATTGAGAAAGGAGATGACGCAGGCGATGACCACGGGCGACCGTGCGCTCCAGCAGAGAAAGCAGATGGAGTTGAGTCTGTTGAACAAGAAGCACGGCGTGAAGTATTCTCGGATGTTTTTATCGCCGGTCACCCAAATGGTGTACTCTGTCGGGTCATTCTTCGGTATCAGGGAGATGTCCAATTTGCCGATCGAAGGTTTGAGCACACAGGGTACTTTGTGGTTCGAGAACTTGGCTGCACCGGACCCTTACATTGGGTTGCAGTTGATTTCTGCAGCCCTCTATTCAGTTGCGTTCAAGTTTGGTGGTGACACGGGTAACGCGCAGTTCGGTGGCAGCATGAAGAAGATTTTCATGGTGTTACCCTTTGCATCGATTGCGTTCACGTGGAACATGAGTGCCGCCGTGATGGTCTACTTCAGTGCCAATGGTTTGTGCTCCATAGTGCAGTCGCAGCTTCTCCGGAATGCGACGTTCAGAAAGCAGGTGGGCATGTTCCCGCTGCCTACGAAGGAGCAACTGGCAAAGAACCCGCAGAAGGGCATGTTTGACAACTTCAATGACACCTGGAAGGAGATGCAGCAGAACAACAAGGTGCGTGCCGAGAGAGAGGAGGAGGCCATGAAGGGTGTCGAGCTTGCCCGCAAGCAGGCCACCGCCAACAGAGTCATTGTCAAGAGCAAGGCCAAGAAGGCCAAGAAGAACTAGACCGGTGATTTCTTCATCTTATGTATATAGACGTCAGACTGTACATGTAACATTTTCGTATGACCAATGAGAAAAAAAAAAATATCTTGTCTTAAAACAGGTCTATATGGAGTATAAAGAGGGGTGAGAAAGAGGGGTACATGGAGAATGGATGAATAAATAACGGGGGGTCCGCAGAGGCTCGATGACACTGGCCCCCAGCTAGCGATACCGCAAAGCCAGCGTCGTCTTCGTATCGATACCTATGGGTTCTGCAGAAGGTTGGTGAGCTCGGACTCGGAGAAGTTCCCCACATGCTTCTTCACCTCGACACCCTTGTCGAGTCTGACGACAACGGTCGGCTGGACACCCTGGCACTCTCTGATGAGGACAGGGAGGTATGGGTGCTGTTTCTTGATTTCCGGGTAGGCCTTCAAAACGAAGCTCTTGAACGTCGAGGCGGCCTGAGGGAGCAGGAATCTGATTTCCTTGATGGCGGGGGAGATGGCAACCATGGCTTACTGGGTTGAATGTGTGCGGTGTGCTTTGTGCTTGGTGTGGCCCTCCAACAGCCCCCTTCTCCCCCCGTCTGAGACCGTTTTCCCGTCCATGTCAGCGGTAAAGACTACAAAGCCATTGGAGAGGGGAAAAACGAAAGCGAGACGGGAGGAAATCCGGGCTGTGCGCGGAGAGTTCTGCGTCGGTCGACGGGAACATGAATCGGAAAAGCTTTTGGAGATGGAAATAGGTCTGTGGTGTACCTTTGGAGGGAAGGAGGACGAAGAAGGGGGGGTCCAAAGATCCAAGCAATGTCTGTCCAGAAGCTGAACGCGGTAGAGCTGCAGCAGGGGACGCCGGCGGGCGCCTCGTGGCACAGAGACTATGCTGACACGAACACCGTCTATGTGGGCAACCTTCCGCCGGAGATGAACGAGCACGACCTGCTCATCCTCTTCTCGCAGTACGGTGTGCCGACGGCGGTACATTTGGCCCGGGACCCGCAGACGGGCCGCAGCAAGCGGTTTGCCTTCCTTACGTACGAGGCGTGGGAGAGCACGGTGCTTGCGGTGGACAACTTCGACAGCTGGAACGTGACGCCCGAGCACCGGCTTCGAGTCAACCATGCGTACTACAAGGGCCGGGGAAATGCCGACCCGAACAGGCTCAACGAGGTGAGTCGTTGGGAGAAGGCCGTCAAGGAGCAGCTCCTCGATGAGGACTTCGCTTAGTGCGGGTGAGGTTGGCCTAGGCCTAGGTATCACATTTATTCGTGGGTTGTATAAAACTGTACATCTTCTATAGCTAGTAAAATAGAAATACAAATGGGAAGAAGAAAGGAGGGGCGACTTCTGTCCGTAGTGATCCGTCCTCCCACTAGAGGGAGGACAACATCTGCTGGTCGTCGTCGTTGAGCGCACTGATGGCCGAATCGTCATGCTCATGGCGCAACAGCTCCACGGCCTGCTGCATGTACTGCTCATCGCGTTTGCTCATGTCGTCTTCCATGTCTGCGTCGTCACCCTCGGGCACCGTCTCAACTTCGTCCTCGTTATTGTTTGTGGCCAGGTCTAACTCCTGCTCTTCTCGTATCGTCGTGTCACCGTCCTCCACATAGTCATCCCCTTCGACTGGAAAGAGCACATCCAGACCATTGCCAGGACGCGTCTTCTCTGCTAGCTTGCTGAAAACAATCGACTCCTGGTGAACGACGCTGCGGGCCCGCTCAACAATCCGGCCACTCGCCTCCTCTATCAGGTCATACGAGTCCACGTAGTAGTCGTGGTAAACGCGGTCGATGTTGTCGAGCTTGCTAGTCAAGTTTGCAAGGTTTGTTTTGTACGACACCAAGTTCCGTATCTTGCCCTGCCGCAGTTTACTGTTCGCCACCTCGCTGCTCTTCAACTCCTTCACAAGCTTCTTGTACTCGCTCTGGAACTCATCTCGCCGGATTTCGTTTCTCCCCTCGTACTCCCTCTTGATGTCGCCAATCTTGTCGCCAAACTCCCGCTGAAGAAGCTCTCCAAGGTATCGGTGCTGGTTAGATATCAGGTACTGATAGTTGCTGAACGTGCTGAGAGCGTTGCAGTGCTCCCCGCTCCCCTTCGAGCGGGAAATCTTCTCCATCACGGCACCAAAGTCCCCGAACGCATCGGACGCTTCCTTGAGCTTCTGGCTCAACGTCTCGCAACACCGACTCAGCTCCTGCATCTGTTCAACGCTCTCGGAAACGTCCTTTTTGGTCACTAGCACGTCCAATGCCATCGTCGTGGGCGTAGTCGACGTCATCGATGTGAGCGAGGGGTTTGACATGTTCGAATGGATAGACCAGGATGCATTGTCCGTCCTTTTCTTTCTCCCGGACTTGTGTTTTACCTTGCTTATCTCCAGCTTCCCCTCGTCGATGTCCATCTCCCCGCTCCCGTTGCTTCTACTACTCCCTCCGTTCACATACGATAGGAACTCGGAAAGATGCGGCGGTGGCGGTGGCGGTGCCATCCTCTTCCCCTTCCGCTCTGACCTGGTGGGGCTCTTTGGGCTTGTCAGGCTCATTCCGCTGGTGACGCTCTTGGGGCTATTTTGCGTGCTCATTTTGCTTCCGCTGTGCTTTCTGCTCTGTGCCCGTCCCTGACCTGCACTCTTCTTGTTCCGCTGCCACTGCTACTGCCGTTGTTGCAAAACCAGCTGCCCTCCTCCGATGGCCTACACATACAGACAAGACAACACTCCC
Organism: Pichia sp. NRRL YB-4149; assembly: GCA_030556025.1. Taxonomy (NCBI): domain Eukaryota; kingdom Fungi; phylum Ascomycota; class Pichiomycetes; order Pichiales; family Pichiaceae; genus Pichia; species Pichia sp. NRRL YB-4149. Next base: position 40,762 of record JANIWA010000039.1, on the reverse strand, counting down.
AATCGTCTCCCGCCCCGTACAAAGAAACAATCAACAGGAGCCCTCCCGCGTTTTCTCCCTGCCCGGCTCTGGAAAACGGCCATTTTCCACAGCTCTCCGGCAAGAGATGCTCAGCTATCTCTGCGGCGTCTCTTGCCCGAACACTTCATCTGTCGGCCCCAGTAGACACAAACACACAATGGCAGACACAACGCCCAGTATATCAAAGCAAGCATTGACTTCACAGACCGCCACGTCTGCAGCGTCTACGGCCACGACGGCAGCAGCAGCAGCAGCAGCATCAGCGACGACAGCACCAACCTCCAAGCAGGTCAGCCTGAAGGCTCTGTCATATCTTCTCAACGAAACCGTTGCCCACGCCGTCAAGTCTACGATAAAGGCCAGATCCAGCGACAACAGCAAGTCTTTCTCCCACTTCCCTGGTCGTGTAGACTACCTCAAGGATGCATCCGACGTAGTTGCTCCCTCCACTCTCTCTTACATGAACAAGATTGGCTACAGCGTTGGCTTCAAGACGGCACAGATTCTACTCATGGAGAACACCGACGCCACCACCATTGGCAATATATCCACAACAGCCCTCGTGGAAAACCCGCTCGAGGCAATGAAGTTCATCTGCAGAGACGTGTGGAAAAACCTCTTTGGCAAGCAGATGGACAACTTGCGCACCAATCACATCGGCACCTTCGTACTTGTCGACAACCGGCCTGTACCATACGCCTCCTGCCAGTTCTACGGAGCAGCAGCAACCATTATGGATGGCTCAGGTGCCGGTTCCAGCTCAAACACGCCTCGTAGTTTCGCAGTGAACTCGTTCAACGCCCTTCCAGGAGTCAGTGAGCAAGACCAAGAGCAGAGTCCGGACCAGGGTGCCGACCCAACCACACTACGTGCCAGGGCGTATCTTGAGTTCAATTGCGGCGTTATACAGGGTGTCCTTCAATGTCTTGGCGTTGGGTTGGGTATCGCCAGTGTCTCGGTTCAACCCGAAGAGGATAGCAGAAACGGCGACGCGAGAAGCGTCGTTTACACTGTGGAGACGAGGTCCGCGTGATCTTCCGATAGGGAGAGACGATAGCGGGACAGGACTGGCTTTCAGCCCGGCTACGGATTGCAACTACAATGTGGGGGGAATAAACAGGTTTGTTGGGGGATTCGATGGGGGGCCGCCGCATCGTTTCCTCCCCCAAGTACTATCCTCCTTCGCACAAGCAGAACATGAACGTCAACAATGCAGTCACTGCCATAGCGTCCTCCACCAGTGACGTCGGCGGCAACGGGACCCATGCAGCGGATGATATGGAGATTTTACCCCACGATATCCCAAGGTCAGTGCTCATTGGAAAGCCGCTACTTGTATTCACGTCCTGTTTCGTGTCCATATGCGTGTTTTTGTTCGGGTACGACCAGGGTTACTTCAGTTCAATCATTGTCAATCCATACTTCAAAGACGAGTTCAACGACCCTAGCGCTGTGCAGATTGGAACTGTTGTTGCGATTCTCGAAATTGGTGCCTTGATCACGTCTCTCTCTTTGACACTTGTGGCAGAAAAATTAGGCCGGCGAAAGACAACCAGACTCGGGTCCCTACTCTTTTCGATAGGTGGATTTATTCAAACAGTATCCACAAATCTAACCATTCTAGGTGTCGGAAGATTCATCTCCGGTATGGGGGTGGGGTTCCTCAGTGGAACTGCGCCGACCTACATGATTGAAATCTCTTCGCCAGAATTGCGTGGGTTTTTAGGTTGTGTCCAGTTCACAGGAAATGTTCTCGGGTACTCATCCTCGATATGGTTGGATTATTTTTGCAGCTTCATCGAAAGCAACAAATCTTTCCGGATCCCGCTAGCTTCGCAAGCGATTTTTGGTTTGATTTTGTTTTTCGGCTCATTTGTTCTTGTTGAAAGTCCGAGATGGCTCTTAGAACATGATCACGATGAGGAGGGTCTAGTTGTGATTGCAGATCTTTTTGCCGATGGCGAAGTTCACAATGAAGAGGCCGTCTCAGAGTTCAAGAGTATCAAAGAAAATGTTTTGATTGGCAGATTGGAAGGAAAGTTGAAATTTCTGCAAACCATACAAAGATATCCACTCAGAATCTTTATCGCATGTTCTGCTCAAATGTTCGCACAGTTCAATGGTATTAACGTCATTTCATACTATGCTCCTCTTGTTTTCGAACATGCCGGTTGGGTTGGTCGTGATGCGCTCAGAATGACGGGATACAACTCCATAATTTATTTATTGTCTACCCTCGTACCTTGGAAATTATCAGAAACGTGGGGAAGGCGGCCACTACTCATACTGGGCGGCCTGGGAATGGGGGTCTCTTTGGTTTTGATTTCATTAAACTCTTTTATGAAAAACTCCATCATGGTTGTCATTTTCGTCTCGGTGTACAACTCCATGTTCGGTATATCGTGGGGGCCGATAGGCTGGTTGATCGGCCCCGAAGTCCTTCCAAATAAGGCTAGATCAAGTGGATCTTCTCTGGCGACCGCAACAAACTGGATTTGTAACTTTATTGTCGGCCAAACAGCTCCGATCCTATTAGAAAAAATCTCATGGAGACTATACTTGATCCACTCAATTTCTTGTTTCACTTCAATGGCTGTAGTCTATTGGGTGTACCCTGAAACAAAAGGGCTATCATTGGAGGAGATGGACTCAATATTTGACGACGCCTCTTCAAGACACCCCAGCTTTGCAAGCAGCACCACCACCACACCTGTGTTCGACTTGGAGCAGAGAGTTGGAGGAATATCTGCAAATTTAAGTACGAATAGTACTCCGCTGCTGAATACCACGGATGATATTCCTGATGTGGAGATTCCTAGTTTGAAGTCGATCCACAAGTTCAAAACTGATGATAGCAACAGTATACGAAGTTTCAAGAGTTGGGTGAATTAACAATTGTTTTAGATTTACAGTATTTAGAGATATTTGTAAATGCGCATGCATGTATATGAATTTTACACATTATATTTTTGGGTTTGGTAATCTTGTGTAGCAAGCAATGTACTTATTCCCGTTGTTGCGGCTGACCTTCTTACCTTCTTCAGTGGCATTGGTCATGGTATCAACACATTCATCGGACTTTTCTTGCTCTGGGGTGAGTCTTTCAAAGAGAGGATGCTCGTCTAAATGTCTTTTCATCCACTCGTGTAGATCTAAAACATCGGTAATTGTGTATAGAATTCCGCCTTCCTTAAGCACATAAGCATACTCTGATAATAGAGTGTTGGTGATAATTCTTGCCTTGTGTTTTCTTTGCTTAAAATGTGGATCCGGGAAACAGAAGAACATTTTCTCTAGTTGACCACGCCTGAAAAAGTTTGGAAGAAATTTCATAGAGTTTGCACGGATGACGGCACAGTTGTTGAATTTTCCGTCATCTTTGTGAGATTCACGTAATGCTCTTATTCTCTCTTCCACGTACTCAGTCACTTGCACCCTGATTTCCATTCCTAGTATCCTACATTCTGGAAATTTCTCAGCCAAGGCTACCAACAAACCCCCGTATCCGCATCCGATATCTGCAATCGTTACTTGCTTATCTGAGAGTTTGTCACTTGGGTATAATTTGGACCAATCCATCTGCTCTGGAGATGTTGGATAGTCTAGCTTATGATCCGAGAATGGGTTTGAGTGAGCACGTTGTCTGTAATATCTTTTCTTTGGAAGTGGCTTAGTTTCATTGGCTTCTGTCTTTGATTCCGCTATCTTCACTTGCTTGCTTTGTCTTTCTTCTTGCTTGGCTAATCTGTACTGCTTTCTTTTTGAAGGAACAGATGGTTCTGCCGATCCCTCAGAAGAGGATACCACCACAGGAGCTGTTGTTGGTTTTGCTGACATATTTTGATCCAGATAGTATATCAATATCTCAAGCTAATCCAACTTTCGTCTTACATAGCGGCAGTAGTATCCAGGTCAAAGGGTGAAATAAAATATTTTGAGATTTGACAAAAAAAAATCTCGAATTTTTAAGTTTTTCATGATTCAGTTCGATGTGTTATGGTGTTATATATACAGGTGCTATATAAAGTTTGATTCCTTAATCCTTCTTCTCTGGGTTCTCGGCTTTGTCGAGTTCGTTTTTACGGCTTTCAAGAGTCAAAGCCAAGTTGTGAGTTGTACTTTCTAAAGTTCTCACAATACCGGCACCGGAAGCCATTGTCAATAAACCAACCAATTCGGCTCTTAATTCTGGTAATGATTTCAAGCTCTTGAACGTTTCAATGTCCTGAAGAGTCATGTATTCCTCCCCGACTTTACCACCCATCACAAATAGTCTTTCTTTTTGTGTGGCAAGAACTTTGGAGACTTCCTTGACTAATTTTGGATCGAGATCTCTGATCGTGATGGCAGCGGTTGGACCTTTAAGTAGATTTTCTAGAGGATGTCTGACCTTATTTCTTCTGATCATTCTGTTAGCAGCATTACTTGCTGGATCAGGGTGGGAAGACGCACGAAGAAAGTATTTGAATAATGATCCCTTAAGTTTCCTGAACTCAATCTTGTTAGTCTTGTTCTTTTCATCTATCTTCTTCAGCTGCTTACGAATACTTTCGTTTTCTGTAGATAGCAAATTATTGTGATGTGCCAATAGAACTATAGAGTTTTCACGCCACATGTGTGTGTACATATCAATCAAGTATGTCTTTCTGGAATCTGGTGCCTTACGAGTTCTTCTCACCTCGCTGGCAACAGTAGAAACCGGTTCGGTAGTACTCGCATAACCGCGTATAAAAGCCAATCTAGTTGCTAGTACCGGTCTGCCCCAAGATTTCATCATCATCATCTTGATAAGAAGACGTTTAGTTTAGACTACAGGGTCCCATTTTCAACTTGTATAGCTTCCAAAGATCCAATCTTTTCGTATGAACCCTGAAAAGAAGAAGAGCATCTTCTATTTTCCAACGGAGTGGGAGGGACGCGGGAAATGGCCGGGTAATTTTTCAAGGTAAAAAGAAAAAAATATAAGCTAATGCCAGCACCCATGCTGGGAGTCGAACCCAGAATCTTTTGATTAGAAGTCAAACGCGTTAACCATTACGCTACACGGGCATTGCTTGATGTTAAGCAGCCCAAGTTAGTTATATTCAAACCTTCTTACTGATCACGTGACTTTACGCAATTGTGATGCTTTGTGTCTGTATACACGTGACTTCAAAGGAAACAACCATTTAGCTGTCAAACTTCCTAGTTTGGTTTTTAGCGTGGTTTTGCTTGGCATTTTCATAAAGCCGGTGCCAGGCATTTTCGCAAACCGATTAATATCTTGCATTGTGCATATATTATGGAGTTTAGCCCCACAGCCTGGTGAATACTAAATTACAACTAGTACTTTCGGTACAACGCTTTGGAAGAAAGTGTTATCGTGAAAAAATATCATATTTTTACATTTGATGGGGAAGGATCTGTACGACCAAGATAGATCAATAGACTTTTCCAGCTAATTAATTGATGCTAAGTTCATGGAAGATTTGAGGTGAAAAGATTGTACTTCCTGGCGCCTTTTTCCGTCAAGGGAGTCGCTAGCGAAAATAGTGGTGTTTACCCGATCTGGCAATCGGAGTCAAGTGTAAAAGGTGGGGTGGAGCGAAGGAAGATCACCTTCCGATAACGGGTTCAGAGATATATATTCTGCAATTACACGTGAAACTATTGAGCTACCGTAAAAGTATTACTCACAGAGAATCAGGCGTAGTATTGTAGCAGTAATTACTGTAGCAGTACGTGTACACAAGAAATTTTTACATGGGAGCTATGACCCTCTATTTGACTCTAACGTAAGAGGACGTGATCGTATTAGGATTTTTAACCAAATTGAATAACGGACATACCTTTTCTACGTCTTCTCTCAATTTGGCCAACTCGGAGTCGGTCAACTCAGAGTCGATGTAAACAACGTAATGGATATCGTCGATACCAGGAACTTCGTCTGCGTGATCTTGAGAGCCTTTTCTCAAGTCAACTTGACCCGAGGTCTCAATTTCAAGCTTGTTGATGGGAAGTTTTTTGATACCGGCGACTACCAAGTACATGTGGGTCAAGCATGCACCAAGAGCACCGAGTAGGATTTCTGGTGCAGAAGGTCCAAGGTTGAAGCCAACCCATTCCGGAGGACTATCTGCCAAAATTTGGTGGTTTCTTATAGTGATTCTACGCACTCCACTTCTTCCTTCCACTGTAGTGAGGACCTTAGGCTTTTTGATGGCAATTGACTCGTCTTTAAATGCACGCTTGAACCAAGCATCCATGGCAGGACCCTTCTGGGCCAAAAAACCTTGTAAAGTTTGAGAATCCTGTTGAGATGACATTTCAAGTTATGGCTACGGTTGGCCTAGACAGATTGTTATACCAGCTGATGAGAAATATGGAAAGTGTCCCTGTCATGAAGAAAGTTTGGGAAGGAAAAAGGTGGATAGAGAAGTATAAAGAATTGAAAAGTAAAGGGTGTGGATTATGGCATCGGGGCCATTATCATTTCAACGAGTGGCGGTATCGAGAAAATTAACCTATAAACGCTCCGTATAACGGGGTGCCACAGTAGCGAAATTATCGCTCAATTGAGTATGTCTACGCTAGAGTGGGGGAGGTAGAGAGAAGTATTATGTCGAGAAGTTTATTACAAACTCTTTATACAGGTTTCTCCCCTACGTGCTTGTATGTGTGTATGGGTTCCGTTGTGGAAAGAAACGTTGTGGAGCGGGAGCATGCACGGATCAAGTAAAGAAAGGTTCTGTGGCTAGCAATTGTTCTATAATCGTGGGATCGTGGCCAAAAACAATCTGCGCATTGGTATCTCTCTGTAGCCTTCTCAGTTTCTGCGTCGAGTTGTACCACTGGTAATGATCCCTCATCAGGAATCCCTGTTTCCGGCCCCCATTCTCGTAATGCTCTCTAAAAATTGTATGATCTGAGGTGAATATTAGTGTGCCTGTATTTGGGAGGTTGATCTGCAACAGAATCAAACCAGGGGTATGCCCAGGAGACAAATGGACAGTCAATCCTGGAAAAAGATCGACTTCATCCTCGTTGAAGGTATTCCATTGTAGATCCAGGTCAATGTAATATTTTAAGTAAGACCCAATCTCGGATTTGGTCGCTATCCCCCACACGGCATGTTTTAGCTCGATTTCGTGAACCCAGAGTGTAACGTCCTTCCTTCCTTTGAAGTATTCTAAGCCTCCTGCATGGTCAATGTGCAAATGTCCAGCAATAATGTGTTTTATATCCTTGATGTCATATCCTGCGTTTTTGATTGCCACATCCAGCGCCTGTGTCTCGTCATCCTTGTTCACTCTACAGTATGCATCAAGCACCTCAGGGCCCCACTTTTCTTCCCACCCTGGTTTCCCCGGTCCGACCTCATAGAGGATTAACCCATTGATTGGATGGTCAACGAGTACTGTGTACATCTGCACATTTCTTCTCTCATGCACCATGGGAACACCGTTATCGGACTTGAACTGGACATTGCCTCCCTCAAAGAAAAAAGAAGAATCCGCTTCCAAATTTCCAAGTTTTAATATGAAAACTTTTGTGCCTCGAGGGGCCAAGTTGGCAACTCGTGTGCTGATTATCGATCCCGTTCCTTCTGCGTATTCTCTCGACATTGGCGGGTGCAGCGACCTAGTAGAACAGGAATAACGGGAACACAGGAGGGTACACCAGAAAAAACTTAATCTTATTTCTACACCCTTCTCAAACCTTCTCAACTTCGAGAATTTGCCCTGTAACCGACCACTCCAACTGTGGATGGCAGGAGTCCAGTCCTACCTCTCACTCTCGTACTCAGTACCCACTCATCGTCTCCGGTCCGGCATGCAGCTGCAGCCTTCGCAGGCTGCAGCTTTGCTTATCGTTGGAGGGACAAGAAAACAGTGTGGCTTCCCCGCGAAAACGGTTTTCTTCGCCAACTCCTCCACAGTTTTAGTCTAGAATGGAGGGGAGCACAACGGTTTGGCAGTATCGCTTTAGGCAGTTCCGGTAGTGGAGAAACCAATAGTTTGACAGCTCGTATTATCATGCAAGCATCCGCTGGTGACACATTTCCCTAGTCTTTCCGCTGGTATTAAAGCGGCTGTATCTCTCTCTTTTTTTCCTCCTCTTTCTGCTATGTTACTACTGTTGCTACCATTAGGCTGTACAGATTAAATCCACCATTTAATTATTCATAGCGCAAAATAATGGCATCATCCAAAGAAGAGTACACTCAAGAAATTGAGTTGGAAGCAAACTCAGATGACGGATTGACTAACGATGAAAAGACGCTTCTAAGATTGGGTTACACCCCGGAGTTCAAAAGAGAACTTGGGTTGTGGTCAATTTTCTCTGTTTCCTTCTCTGTCATCGGACTATTACCCTCTGTTGCAGCCACTCTCTTCTACGGTATTGGCTATATAGGGCTTCCAGGTATATCTTGGGGGTGGCCAATTGCCTGCTCCGCTATCATCTGTGTGTCACTGTCTATGGCTGAGTTGTGTTCAAGCATGCCTACCTCCGGCGGTCTTTATTACGCAGGTGCCGTCTTAGCACCACCACGTTATAAGGCTTTGGCGTCTTGGACTATTGGCTGGAGTAACTGGTTAGCTCAGATTACGTGGGCTCCTTCCGTCAATTACACTTTAGCCAACTTGATTTTGGCACTTGCTCAAATCAAAAATCCAGATTTCGAACCACAAAAATACCAGGTTTTCTTGCTTGCTCTTTTATTGATTTTCATTCATGGAATTCTAGGCTCCGTCCCAACCAAATATGTTGCCCAAATTAACAGCTTCGGCTCCTCCTTGAATGGTCTGGTGATCATCATTGGTATTATCATGCTTTTGGCAGGAAATAAAAGAGAAGACCCTAAATGGAACTCAAACTACCAAGTCTGGCAACAATTTGAGAATCAGACAGACTGGCCAGATGGAATTGCGCTTCTCATGTCTTTCCTTGCTGCTATTTGGTGTATTGCTGGTTATGACGGTCCTTTCCATTTGGCGGAAGAGTGTTCCAATGCTGCTACTGCTGCTCCCATTTCGATAGTTCTGACCACTATTTTAGCCAGTATTTTCGGGTGGGTGTTGATGTTGATCATTGCTTATACCATTGTTGATGTTGATGCTGTTGTAAATTCGGATATTGGCCAGCCCTTTGCGACTTACTGTAATCAATTGATGGGTACTGATGCGGCAATAGGGTTACTTGCCTTGATTGCAATTTGCCTTTTCTTCACTGGACAAGCTTGCGTGGTCACCGCAAGTAGAGTTGCGTATGCGTATGCAAGAGATGGTTGTTTCCCATTTTCCAAATATTGGAGCCAAGTCAACAAGACTACAAGAACTCCTGTCAGGTGTGTCTGGGGTAACGTTACCATCGGTGCATTGATCCTATTACTAACTTTCAATACTGAAGCAATTTCCGCTATCTTCTCCCTTGGTGGTACTGCTGCTTATATTGCGTTCACCATTCCTACCTTGCTGAAGTTGTTTTCAGAGAAGAGATTCAAGCCAGGACCATGGAATTTGGGAAAATTCAGTGCCCCAATTGGTATCTACGCTTGTAGTTTTGTTCTTTTGATGGTCCCAATCTTGTCATTCCCTCAGGTGAGGGGTGCAGACTTAAGTGCACAGTATATGAATTGGACATGTTTAGTCTACTACGGTCCAATGGCCATTGCATTGTTATGGTATGCAATTGATGCTAGAAAATGGTTCGAAGGTCCAAAGGTCAGTAAAGATCACTTCCTGAACTAGGATTGGTATAATTCGTCTTCTTTCTGATAATAATTGTTTTGCTTCATCTAATGCTTTGCTTTTTCACCTCCGACTTCTAGCCACCTTTATCATTTACAATCCGAAAGAAACACCAATATGTTGGCAATAAACCTTTGGCTATTAGAATATTTTATTGAAATATTTAAGAGATTGTTACACTATTTAAAAATTTAATGCAAATTAAGCTTCAGCTATTTACATGCAACCCTTATTTCCACTGAAGAACAAGTAAACGGTCATAAAGATGACACCGTAACTAACAGCAAAAATGTTGGCAATAGTTCTCCCAGTACTAGAAGGACCTTTGACGCCAGCATTCTCAAATTTCTCATACGCAGGCAGTTCGCAGTCATCTTCAAACGTTTTCTTCTCATCTGCATAATATGCTGAGTCAATTAACTGCTTGGTTTCTTCGTCAGCATTTCGGATAATCTCGTCGTAGGCTGGCAAAATGTCATTATCGTGGGATTCATGTGCAGCCACCAGCTCAGTAGCTGGGGATTGGGATACGTGTGTCGGTCTCATGCACATTTCGTTCGCTAGATGTGGCATATGTGCTGGGCACTATGATATACAGAGCTTATTGACTGTTCATCAGTTGAAAGAGATAATGGGCGTTTTTTTTGTCAGGTTATGTATCTCACAGAAAATCTTATCGCTGTTCTAAGCCAGCCAAGCGACCGGCCGAGGATGCGAGTTGCATGTTTGGGATAGAGTGAGAGCGTAGAGGGGGGAGGTTAAGCCGTTGTGCGATGCTGGCGGGTGGTATTCCTTGGTGTCTGAGCAAGTTTTTGCAGCATCTAGGCTGACACTGGGGTTTAAAATGTCAGGGAATTTACTGTTAAAGAGATGACCAACAAAGAGAAGCAGTACCATAGCTTTGGGATTAAGGTTGCCTGTAGAAAAGCAAAAAATAACGGACAAATAGTCGATGCGAGGTTTGAACTCGCGACCTTCCCCGTGTGAAGGGGACGTCGTAACCACTAGACCAAACGACTGATTTGTGATTAGATTACTCTACGCTGATTGACACTTGCCTTTTATCACGTGAGTTAATCAACCAAAAAGGCTTAAGTAAGCAGTATTTTTAAAAATTACGTAATTGTACGGTGGACTCTCTAGGAGAAGTTTTTTCGGCCATGTGCACCATTTTTGGTCGGTCTATCAATCTGAGGTGGATACGAAAAATGCTCTTGTTTGTTTTCTGCATGCCCTTACACGCTTCTGTCAATTCTTGTTGTTCTGTCTTGGTAGAAGCCACTCACTATCTTAATTCCACTTAGCGATCATCCAGAAACTGGTCCAGCAGTACATAAATTCCCTATTTTCCTTCCGCTCTATATCCTATACGGGCTGTACGAGCTATACGAGACGCGGATCGCGGGTGGTGGCGTAATATTTATCTTTCGCCCCTCATGTAGGTGACAAGGGCTATTTTTCTTCTATACGAGTTCCATCTTCGCTGTCTTTGTCTGTATCTCTTTCTGGCTTGTTAACCGTTATAAATCTGATTGTATTTCTCAGCTAATATTACGTCTCCTTTTTGATCTTTCTTGTTACTGTCACAGGCACTTTTTTAGAGGAAAGTTGTTGACTCAGTTAAAGAGAAACACATTATCATGGCATCTCTGGAACTGAAGCAAGCTGAAAAAACGGAAAGCGTGTACCAGCCAACAACCAAATATGAATTTGGGGGCCCTGTGGGGGCTTTAGGCATGATGACTGGCTTTCCATTACTGATGTACTACATGTGGATAAGTCAACGATTTTACAACGGATCCCCAGCTTGGCCAGTCGAAGGTCAATCATGGATCACCTTTCTCAACCAGCTCTATTCTTGCTTTATCGACTACGCGATTCCATCCTATTATTCCTTTTCAATTTTCACCTTTTTCATTCTCCTACAGGCCACGTTCTATGTCACGTTGCCAGGTATTTGGACTAAAGGTCAGCCTTTGAAACATCTCGATAACAAGCAGTTGCCTTACTACTGCAATGCCTACGCCTCTCTTTATGTGACATTGTCGTTAGTTTTCTTCTTGCATTGGTCTGGCATTTTCAAACTTTACTACATCTTGGATCATTTTCCAGAAATAATGTCGTGCTCCATCTTCTATGGTTACTCCTTTGCCATCGGTTTGTACTTATACACTCTCTTCATCTCAAAGGACTACCACAGAATGTCAGGAAACCACATTTACGACTTGTTCATGGGCGCACCATTGAACCCAAGAATTGGTATCATCGACTTAAAGATGTTCTTCGAAGTCAGATTGCCATGGTATATCTTACTATTATTAGGCCTCTCTGTTACTCTCAAGCAGTTCGAAGTCTACGGGCGTGTTTCTCCTGAAGCTGTTTTTCTAACCGTTGCTTACTATCTTTATGCTAACGCTTGCTCAAAGGGTGAAGAATTGATTGTTCCGACTTGGGACATGGCCTACGAAAAGTTCGGTTTCATGTTGATCTTCTGGAACATTTCTGGCGTTCCTTTCAGCTACTGTCAGGGTGCGCTTTACTTGTACTATCACGAACCAAGCGAGTACAACTGGTCAACAGGATACTTGGTTCTTTGTTATGTCTTGCTCTTCCTGTCTTATTACTTCTTCGACACCGCAAACGGCCAAAAGAACTCTTTTAGAAAAATCATGGCCGGTGATAAGGCCATTAGAAAGACTTTCCCATTTTTACCATACCAAGTTTTAAAGAATCCAAGATACCTCAAGTGTAAAAATGGCTCTACTCTCTTAATCGACGGGTGGTACAAATATGCGAGAAAGGCTCACTATACTGCAGACTGGATCCAATCATGCACATGGGGTATGATTTGTGGTTTTAATTCTTTCTTCCCTTGGTTCTTCCCAGTCTTCTACCTTGTTGTTCTCATTCACAGAACCCAAAGAGATTTAGCCAAGTGTAGAAATAAGTATGGTGAAGACTGGGTCAAATATGAGAAGGAATGCCCGTGGTTGTTCATCCCTTATGTTTATTAGTCGGTCCACCCGGTAAAAAAGATGCGATCTTGGTTTCTAATTCTTGTTAGAGACTCCTATTTATTCGTTATATGATATAGAGCAATTACAAGTTGTTTTTAACTGAGAGCGGTAACGAGTTTTCTAATCTTGCTCAGCAATAGAAACGAGTCTTTCGTCTATTTCGTCCGCAGTGAGAGCTCTGAAACCAGCTTTGGTAGAAATACCAATTTCCAAATCATTTTTCCTGAATTCAGTACTTAACGCATTGCTCAACGTAATGATGCCGTATTCAACCAATTTTTTCCAGTCGCCCTTCACTATCACCTTGGAATTTGCGTCTTTTTTGACAATTTTTTTGAAATCTCTTTCCAGCACTGCCAAAACTTCAGACTGCTTTGAGCCTGTAGCAATTGCCTTAGCAGAAAAGTAGTAACCGGCAGGATCTGTCTTGAGTAAGCTCGGACCCAACTCTTCATCGTAACTGATGAAGGTCAACGCAACACCCATTGGTCTCATGTACGCTCTTTGAGTATATATCTGTGATAAGTTGGCCATTCTCTTTGTGAGAACATCCACTGGCATCTCATAACCGTATTTGTATTTGTATTCTGCACTCTCACTTCTGGCTCTGGTTGCCAACGAACGTGCATCAGCGATGGAGCCTGTTGCAAGCAATCCGACGGATGGCGAAATGTCGAAAATGTATGTCACAGTGGTGGGGTCCAACAATTTGTCACCTACCTTCTTCTGATTGATGAAGCACACACTGTCCTCTCCAACCAAACCAAGACTCGTCAAGTTGGTGGAATTGATGGCCTTGAATGCGTATTCAACCTGATATAGTCGTCCCTCTGGGGAGAAAACCGTAATGTGTCTATCAAATCCTGCTGTTCCTGACATAACTGTTTCGTGCCTGCTCTAGTCTATTGAACTGCTGCTACTTCCTTTAATGATTGTTTGCATCCAACAACTGCACCCTTCCCTTAAGACCCCAGTGTGAGAGCTACTTCAATTTGCCACCCTCTGCCCCACGAAGTAGAGTTCGCCTTTTCCGCGCAATGAACTTTTCTTTCTTCCAGCATTACATGGCGTTGTATGAAGTTCATTTTCTCTTTTCTCTCTACACTACTGAGTAAAGAAGAAGTTGAAGTGTAGATAGAAGCATAGGCCAAGGCAACCAGCAACAGACGGTTCTTCCCGCCGTACTACTATGACACTAGCATCATGGATGGATGAGAATAGAACATTTGCGCCGGATGCCAGAACCGCAAAACACACGCCGTTTTTCGATCCTGTCGTCAATTCTTTTAACGACGGAGGATATAAACCCAATGTCTCATATCATTACAACCCTAATGTGTCCGCTTACCATTATGGAGTACGACATCCAATGAAGCCTTTCAGATTGATGCTTACAGACCATCTAGTTATTGGATACAAACTGCATGAAGAGATGGACCTATACGAAACAAGAAGAGCCACTGAGGATGAATTGCTCAACTTTCATTCGGCAGATTACATTGAGTTCCTCCAACGTATTACACCCGAAAATTCCACCAAGTTTGCAGACGATTTGAAAAAATTCAACATCGGAGATGACTGTCCAGTTTTTGATGGGATGTATGATTATTGCCAGTACTACGCAGGTGCTTCATTGGATGCATCACGAAAATTAATATCTGGAATGAGTGACATTGCTATAAACTGGTCAGGTGGTTTACATCATGCAAAAAAATATGAACCCAGTGGCTTCTGTTATGTCAACGATATTGTGATGGCAATTCTCAACTTGCTACGCGTCCACCCAAGAGTTTTATACATAGACATAGATTTGCATCACGGTGATGGTGTCCAGGAGGCGTTCTACTTGACTGATAGAGTGATGACGGTTTCGTTTCACAAATACAATGGCGAGTTTTTCCCCGGAACAGGGAATTACGACGAAGTAGGGGTAGGGAAAGGTAGGCACTTTGCATTAAATGTTCCCCTACAGGATGGAATTGACGATGAATCATATGTCAGATTATTCAAGTCCGTTATCGAACCAGTTATAGCGAAATTCAGGCCGACTGCAATCATACAACAGTGTGGTGCTGATTCTCTTGGATGTGACCGTCTTGGGTGCTTCAATTTGAATATTAAAGCCCATGGTGAATGTGTCAAATATATCAAAAGTTTTGGAATACCCATGCTTTGCCTAGGTGGGGGAGGTTACACTCCAAGAAATGTGAGTAGACTTTGGTGTTATGAGACTAGTGTTTTGACAAATGTGGAACTCAATTCAAAGTTACCAGATTCTTTGCCATTCAGATCGTGGTTCCAGCCTGATTATTCGTTACACCCCAACTTAGGTGACCGCTTTGAAAACAAAAACACTAAAAAATACCTAGATAACTTGAGAATTCAGCTTATGGAAAATTTGCGATATTTGAACCAGGCGCCATCTGTTCAGATGCAAGAGATACCTCCTGATTTACAGAATATTACGGATGATAAAGAGGCTCAAATTGTAGATAAGCTCAAACGTGAAAGTGAAATAGACAAATATAGGGATGAAGAAAGATATTACATCAATAAAAAAGATGAGACTAGAGGTGGTGAGTTGTTAGAATAATTGTTTTATTTGTTTTTCTTCTTAATGGAAGTGTAGACTATGTGTATATTATAAATTATATTCGTTACCACGATTATATCAAAGTTTTTACATGAAAGGGACGTAGTCGTCTTCCTCATCATCATCAAAGCCTTGGCCAAATAAATTGAATTTCTCAAAATCAAACCGTTTAATCTTTTGCAAGGTCCAAATCTTCCGTAATTTCTTGAGACTCAATTCACCACTGCCAACACCTAAATCGATGAGTCCTGAAAAACAACATTCAATAATCGCTTTATGCCTTGGCTCAACACAACATAATCCGCAAACGTACAATGCCCATTGCACCATAACTAACCTATTATCAAACTGGTAATTCAAAAGTTTTTCAAACGGAAATGAAGGCCAGTTCGACAACTCTTTGACTAGATCCAATTTGGTTTCTTTCGTCGCATTCTCATTTTCATCCAAGTTCTTACTATTATACCGATTATTCAAGCTCAGCATATCATCCTCACCATTGTTGTCTATTTCCTCTGCAGTTTCTTCTCTAAACCTAACCAATCCGTATAATCCCACTATCATTCTGCTAACAACATCTTGCACCAACGAAGACTTTATACCAAGTCCAAATGTGGAGACTCCTCCGTGTAAGGTGAGCAGTCTCAAAAAGGCGGCATCAGCATTTAATTGTTGAGATAAGTCAACCCATGAGAAATATATCTCCTTCTCGACATCACTCGGATCTGGCCTCCGTTCTTTTGTTTCTGTATTTGCAGCATCCGATGATAATGATTTTGTCGAGCCAATAAATGGATGTTTTTGAGAAATGTTTGGATTTTTGTTTGTATCGTCGCTCAAAGTTGGAGTTGATGGCTTAGAGTCTAGGCCAGAATTACTTTGGCCCGACGAGGTTGAAGGGATACTTTCCCCTCCACTATTTCTGGATGAACCATTAGTGTCACCTGATATTTGAGTTGGATGGATATAAGCTGATATATAGACCCTCTCTAATATTGTATTGTGAGGGTTGTCCTTTTCAGAGTAAGCAGTTTGTATGATTTCTGAAGGATGTACACCTTTTCCTAGAGGTACTATATATGGAGGCTCGTTGTTGATATAGGTGAAAGTTCGGGCTTTTTTTATCAAAGCAAACAAAGAAAGCAGAAAGCTCGAGTTTAAACATTTTCCTTGACTGTCTAGAATGTTCTTCTCATAAACTTCAAATTTTTTCGACTTTAAGTTGTTGGCTCTACCTTTTATGCATTCGATCGTATATACTAATGCATTGAATACTTCGAGAATAGTTTCATCATATCCAAGGTACATGTTAAACCTCGAAGCGATATTTGATTCTAGTTTTCCATCGATAACTATACCGAAATGAACCAATGCATTTGTCAACTTTCCTGGTTCAATCAGATCGTTTGCGTGAGTATTTTGGAAGTTTGTGTTTTGTCTGAGATAAATCAGATACTGTGGAGTTTGCGGACAAAGAACTGGTAAAAACTCATCCATTTCGTCAAAATCATGTATAGTGCCTCCATGTGGTGCTGTCAAAGCAGCCAACACCTCCATCGAGTAAAACCACAGCCAGACAATTGTCAACTCTAAAGAAAGAGGACGATAGCGGCAATATTTAACTAGCAAATCTTTTGCTCCGTGCAAATGAGCTCTCCACTGAGAACCTTTGTGACCCGAGAAATCGGAGGCCAACACTTGGATAGTCAGAAGCAAAGATTCGATGTTGTTTAATGTTGTCTGTTTCGAGTGTAGCACAGATTCAAGTGATCTCAAACAAGAAGATAGGTAGTATGTTCTGAATGTTCGATGGTATTTCAGTTTTTCCTCGTAATTTGGAAGGTTCGAGCGTTGCTCAATTTGATAAACTTCAAACCGTGCTGAAATTGCCAAGATTGCAAACAAAAGATGAGGTGAATGTTTAGCTTGTTGAAGGAAAACCCTTAGATATGCATTATGAGCGTAATTAGTAGAGAAAGGAATAATATTGAGATGTATGTGGGTGACAAATATTTTCAAATACTTCACATGAGAAGAGTTCAACCCCCAATTGAAAAAAGAGGCTAGAAGCTCGAAGTCTTCGTTGTCAATAGTTTTGTTCAACATTGTAATGTAATCGAAAGGAACAAGAGTTTGTAGGTTTGGGTGAGGAAATGCTTTCGAATTTTCGTAGGAAGAACGTTTGAAGTAAGATCTTGAGGTTCCATAGTTAGAGGGTAGGGAGAGATCATTCGCAGGCGACTTTATATTCGACAACATCTTCGGGCTTCCATAATCTACTAATGACTGTGTCAAAGTTTGAATATAATTATTGTTAGAGGATTTAATTTGCTCTTCTTCTTCTTCTTCTTCTTCATCTTCATCATCCTCATCATCCTCATCCTCGTCCTCATCCTGATCATTATTTCCGTTCAAAGTGTCATTACTACTATAGAGGTTTTTTCCCACTTTATTATGTGTAGCATCTCCTTCAAATTTTCTTTTCTTTGGAATGGGCTGGCTTTTCTCTGATTGTATGAAATTGGATACCGGAACATCGTTAGATTTCTTATCAGTGCTCAATTCCGTACTGCACCTAGCGTTGAGCTGATATGATGCCTCAGAAAGATGAGGAGGTTGAATACTTTGATTATTGAAACTGGGAGATAACTTGGCTTCGGCTACATGACTATCCGATGAAGCAATAGAATAGCTGGTCGGAGATATCCCCTCAAAACGAATGCTTGACAATGACGGTGTAAAGTGCTGCAGATTTTGTTGATAAGCTGTAGTTGGAATTGCTGAAGAAGATGCCCTACTGGTTTCGGAGAGAGTTTGATTGGAGCCTCTCTCGCCGTTTGATGCTAACGGGTTTATGCCTGTTTGGAAATCCAAAGTGTTAAAATCTATCTCCAAAGAGTTTATGAGGCCATTCAAATCAGTAATCAAGTTTGTTGCACCGCTGAAAAGAGAGTTTTCAAGATCTATCTGAGACATCATGCTAAGGTTATTACTGGATGACGGCATTTGCATTAGCGGAGATGATACGGTTCTTGGGTAAGCTTCAGCTCCGATTATTTTCTGAGACATCTGCTGCAAGTTGCTTAGTGTGGGAGTCGTATTCTCAATTATTGTAGCGTGCTGGGGTTGCTTTGTAGCTATTTGAGTAGCAGTCAATGGATTCTGGACAACTTGCGGAAGTATATCCAAAAATGGATCGACAGAAGGTTTTGAGACTGGAATTGTGGTCTGCCTCACTGGGGTAGGCTGTAGGTTTGCTCTTACTTTTGCAGGGATACTGGTACTGGGTGATTTATTTTGCTCCACTGTCTTTAGCTTTGTGAGCTTTGTTTCGTTTCTTAACTTTCCCACGCGAGACAGTGTCGATCCTTCTATCGTGAAAGAACGAGAATCTTTAAACTTTAGTATCTGGCGATAAGAGCACTCTTTATTCGCGTTGATGCAATTGTGGCAACTGGGTTTGTGTTCATCACATTTGAATTTCCGTTTCTTGCATTGAATGCAGCCGTTTCGTGAATATCGTCTTTTTTTCACCTCCTTCGACATCTTCTAGCACCTAAAATAATTGATATGATATTTCGGAAGTAATGTAATCAACCAACAAGTTCGTTCAACCAATATGTGTGTGTCTGTGACTTTTAAGCATAGAATGTCTCATGAGATGGAACAACCTAATCAGATATTAAGAAAAAGGAAGTGAAGATGATAACCCTTTTCTATATTGATACGAGTACTTTTCTCTGTTCCGAAAAACAAAATCTTCCCGATCAAACAAAGATGATAGAACACCACAAAGCTCTGCTGATTAATCGGAGTTCACCCTGCAAGTGAAAAGTTTCTTCGGGTTCCAAAAAGAGACGTCAATTGCAGCAATGAAATCCCGATCTTATCAAGACCAAGATCGTTCTCCTCTCTATCAATATACGATTTGGCACCATTACCGAATCGGGCAACTAATTCCACACGTATGCCGCACGCTTACGTCAGCGGTTAGTACTGTTGCGACACGTTTTTGTGTCGCGATTTCCCTCGTTTTCTCTCCCTTTTGTTTACGTTTAAAGCCTGAAGCAGAATAAAAATAAGTAGCAGCTGAATGCACCGCCAATTTGGTAACAAATGGTCGGACACAAAGACGTTTGAGAAACGAGAGGGCATTGTCCAGCTGGAATTTTATTTGTGGGTTGTTGGACCAACAGATTGCATAGGGCACGCTGGGTAGCAGGGAGGCAGATCGCTTGATTGTTATACATTTTATACTTCATTTCGTATCACTATAGCATAATTAAGACCCGTTTAGAAAAGTCTATAATTTCCCCCGATACGACCTGTCACTAAACTCCTCACCATCCGTTATTCACAACGTCCATATTTCGTGTTGATAGATACATAGAGAGATAGGGAGATAGCTTCACGTATACACACACTTAGTACAAGCTTGTGTACAATCTTGAATGTCTACCAGTGTGTTGTCCAACATCAAATTCAATCGATTCAATCGTTTTGAGACCAAGTAAACAGGATCTGTATCCATAGTTACTTGAACAAGTCACAAGAAAACAAAGTATAGATCCCGCACATAGAAACATTAGAGTCTGTGGCCCAATGCAGCATACAAAGAAAGCTGATGTCGATGACATCCACCTGACGCCTCAACTTCAACAGGGTCAGAATTTGGCGAGTATCGTGAAAACCAGCAGCAACGTCAGTTACGGTAGCTTCAACACCAATAACATCAACATAAATAACAACAATAGTAGCAGCAACCCTAGTAGTCCCATCAATTGCAATTACAACAGCAATAATATTACCACTCCAATACACAATACCACAGCTCTTAATATGCAGAGTTCGCCAAGTCACTCCAAACACTTATATCACAATCTCTACTCTTCTCCTTCCAAAAAAGAAATTAAAACGTTCATACCCCCACTCAATAGCAATGCCAGTAATGACCACTTGACGCCTTTGAATGAAAATAAAAACGTTAGGAATCTCACTTATGAAAACAGAAGTCCAATTAATACGCATTCTAACAACCACGCCCATGAAGGTGGCCTTAACAATACCATTAGTAGCACGAATAATAATAGCATTAATGTCAATCTTGTAGGTATCAAGGATAGCAATAATGATATTTTCTTAAGTCCCGTGAAACATAATAAGCCGAAAAAACCTAAAGTATGCAAGGTCTGCTCAAAACCAATCATAGGGACATTAGTCCGTGCAATGGGAAATATTTACCATGTTGATTGCTTCACGTGCTACGATTGTCACAAACCGTGTTCAGACAAATTTTTTGCGGCTGATATTAAAGTTGATGTGAATGGAAATAGCGTATATGAGGCAGACGAAAACAAAGATCAGCAACTTTCCGATCTGAGAACAGTTAATGTGCCCTTATGTGAATATGACTACTTTAAAAGAATAGACTTAATATGTTATACGTGTAACAACGCTATCAGAGGATCATATATAACTGCCCTAGGACACAAATACCACTCTGAACATTTCTTTTGTGAAATATGTCATAAAGTCTTTGAATCGGATAACTATTACGCAAATGAAGGCAAGATCTATTGCCATTTCCATTATTCCAAGTTATACGCATTTCACTGTGAAAGCTGTAAATGTGCAATTTTGAAACAATACGTTGAATTGTTCAGGGGTGGGAAACAACAACAGTGGCATCCTGAATGTTTCATGGTTCACAAGTTTTGGAATGTAGATATAACTGTGAACGCACTGGGCTTGAACATCAATTCTATTGATGAAGTTGCATCAAATCCTGAGAAATTATACAAAGTTGAAACAAATCTGGAAAAATTGACAATATCAATATGGCTGACCTTATCCGAATTCGAAGAATCATGTGCCTCTTTAATATCAGAAATGCTACATACTGCAACGACAAACAACAAATCCAAGGGCCTTTTGGTTACCTCTAAATTGGTTTACAAAATACGGTGTCTTTTCAAAAGCATAGAGACATTGTTCAATTTTTCCACTTCAAAACACATACTGCTGAACTATTCTCTACCGAAATATCAAAACTTTTCTCAATTGAAAAAAGAACCACGCTCTTTAACCTCTAAAATTATGTCTTATCTAACATTTTTAAGAGACATCGATTCAGGGAAACTCACAGTCAATAAATACTCGCATGAATTGCTATCATTAATATCCACGATTGCTCATTTTATCAAGCTGATTTCAAGAAACGCATTGATGCATGCATTAGAATTCAATAGACTATCTGTGTCGCTGAAGCCCACCGATATATTACTAAGTAAGATCTCAAAACATGAAGATTACCCTCAAGAATTACTATCTTTGAATTCCATTTCAATCAAATCTAGTGACTCCTGCACAGGCTGCAACAAGAGTATAGAAGATGACTGTATCATGTACTCGATTGGAGAGTCAAATGAAAAAAGATGGCATATAGACTGTTTTCGTTGTTCAAAGTGTCCTGATAATCAGTTGATTCCAATACCAGAACTTTCTGAATCTTCCTATAATATAAATACGAATCAGGTTCTATGTCCATCCTGTGCTTCTGGTGATGTAAATGCACAGTTTGGTTTCCAGTTGATCTCGAGATACATGCAACTGGCATATCTGCTAGAAATTGCTATTGTTCGGTCAAAAACTGTAATTGATAAACGTGAAAGAAAAAGCCACATGAAACAACTCAGTGATGTTAGTATAGCCACCTCAATAGAGTCAGCGCCTACGACTATAAGGAGAGGTAGTGCAGAAAATGATGAAGTTAAGCAAGAACAACTGAATCCTAAAAAGTTGTACCATCCAAGTAACCCTTTTATCAACCCTCAGCCAGAGTTAGATGAAAATCAAACAAAGCCACAGCCACTTGATAGGAAGAGATCAAGTTCTACTGGTAAGCCATATGATAAAGACTCATATGAAAATAAGGTGACTGAGATTACACGTCGTCGTTCCCAACGTGAGGCAAGAAAATTGAATAGTGCTAACCGTGAAATTCGTAAATCGGTCATACTTGAGGCCCCAGTTGCTTCAAGCGCAAGTACAGAGGAAGTGACGGAGAACAAAAGGCTCCCAGAGGTGACAACCGAAAATGCAGCAAGTAATGTGTCTCTAACCCATCAAGGCTCCATTCATAGTAATGTTTCCAGGAGTTCTAGTAATGCACCAAATTCATTCCGCTCAGGTTTCAAAGGTTCTTTAAAATTGAGAGTCCAAGATTTACCATATGATAGAACTGCCAGAAAGGGTTCAAATAACTCAGGCCAACAGAGGCAGAAAGATGGAGACTTGGAACTTGGATTTGAAAAAATTAGGGACAACCAAAGAGGTCCTTTCAACGCTGCATTGACCTCAAAATTGCTACAAAATGAAAGCTCTTTAACACTTGATGATATCCCAAGAATTGTGAGCTCTGAGCAAGCTCGTGAACACAGACCAAATGCTTTCCGTTTTCAGAGGAGAGATTACTCATCAGCGATCTCTAATTTACCCAAACCAAAAGTTGTCAAAACCAAAGACTCTGCCAACGAAAAAATACCTTTGCCTTCACCAAGCCAACAGAAAACCAAAAGTAGTGTTAACGCTACTCGTGGTACCGGTAATCTTCAAAGTTTTAGCAATAGTGGCTCAAATAATACTTACGGAAAAAAAAGTGTTGTTACTTCATACAATACAATAAACGGCAAAAGGTATTCAGAGTTCAGTACTAGTGCTCATGAATATATTAGACACATTGCTGCTTTTGCCCTATATGATTTATTTTCAAACAAAATGACCCTCGAAGAATGCACCAATTTAATAGACGTAAAAAAGTCACTATCTTTTTGGGAGAAAATCTTTGGGAATGGTCATGGGGGAGAATCTGATACACGAGGCACTAGTAGTAGCATCAGTAATGCCGAGTTTAAGTCAGGATCGGCCACAATTTCTGGTACTGGAAAAGGCGTTTTTGGTGTCCCACTAACTGCTCTTGTTGCCAAGTATGGCATGGAGAGTGATTTGGGCGTTGGTTCGCATAAAGTGCGTATTCCACTAATAATCGACGAGCTTATTAACGTTATGAGAACACAAGATGTTAGTATTGAAGGTGTGTTCAGGTTGAATGGTAATATCAGGAGACTGAGACAGTTAGTCGAAGCCATTGAATCTCACCCTGAACGCGTTCCAAAGTTGGAAAATGAAACTCCCATTCAACTTGCAGCAGTCCTCAAAAAATTTTTGAGAGACTTACCAATTCCATTGCTAACTTTCAAACTATACGATTTATTCATACTTTCTCAAAAATTGGGTAACAGTTCGAATGTTAGTGAAGAAGATGCAAAGTTGGCATATAAAAGGGAAAGAGTTTTGAAGCTAGCTTACGCCATGTTACCGAAGCCACATCGTGATTTAGCAGAAGTCTTGTTTGCATTCTTATCTTGGGTTTCGACATTTGCTAATATCGACGACAATAACGACAATATTGGTGGCTCAAAGATGGATACACACAATCTAGCAACTGTTATTACTCCTAACATTCTATATGCTAAGCCAGACTCCACCTCTCATTCCAAGAATAAAGGTAGTTCAGACAGTGATGGTATTGACCCTTCAAAGCTTGTCAATTCTGTTGGTGGAGAGAACCAGTTTCTCGCCATAGAAGTTGTTAATGAAATGATTGAAATGAACGACGAGTTGAGTGTCATACCGGAGGATCTATTACGCCTCTACAAGCTTGCTGGTTTTGACAAGCGTACGACATTGGATAAAGAGAAAGATAGAGATAAGGAAAGGAGTAAAGACAGTGACAAAGATAGGGACAAAGATGGTGACAACAAGAATTTAATGTTTACCAAGGATATTATGACAAAACTAAAAAGCGTAGTTGAATCTAATCCTGGGATCCTACCAAAATTCTGAGAACGCAAATCATACTAGTTGTGATTTGATATACTTCTTGTAATGTATTTATAAGCTAGAATTTTTATTCAGTAAACTTTTACTATAGAATTATTAATCTACTCACCGTCTGTGACGATTTTAGAAGCTTCCATTCCTCCTCTCCCTAAGAAACCAAACATTGACTTGAATCTGTCACTACTTCCCTCCAACGAAGCTTGAAACAAATCTTGCCGCAAAGCTAAATCTTCCTGTTGTTTTTTCAACATGAGAAGAGCGTCTTGGTCTGCAGAACAAATAGGGCACACTGCACTATCATCATCGTTTGAATCTTCATTTATCATGGTTGAGATTCCGCTATTTTCGATGAGACAACTTTCATGGACTTGATGTCCACATTTGAAGTATATGATAGGGAAGTCAAGTTGTCCCGAGCACACTGAACATTTTGTAGTATTTATCAGTTTGGGGTTGTTTAGCAGGTTTTCTATCTGATTCGTGAGGTCTCCGAGTTTGAGCTCGTATGCGTTGACCAGTTTTTCATTAGTTTTTATTCCCGCTTTCTGTCTCTCTATATTTCTCAGTAAGTAGTCTTTCACTAGTCCTAATTTTACATTAGCGTTACCACGAGTGAGACAATCCAACACTTCTAAAGGCGTCAAAAGTTTCAAATTCTCAATGGTCAGTAAAAGCTGCTTCAAATTCTCCTCGCCAATAATATCCATGAATTGATTATTGGAGGTGTAAGTAGTCAATGCAAGTCTGAATAATTCGTGCTCTTTTGTTCCGTACTTGTTGACTATTTCTAAAGACTTTTCCAAATTCCCGGAGAAAACAGCTGATCTAAAAATATCTAACTCAAATCCTTCAATAGATCCCGAATTATCAGTTGATTCTCTAATAATCAATTCTCCCTCGTTATAATCATACATACCTGATATTAATAATAACGAAACTTTGTCCTCTTCGGACCACTCATTTCGCTCATTAAGTAAAGCTTTGGCTTTCGACTCCCAATCACATTTATTCTTCACATCGTCATTAGCCAATGTTAGATACAGTTCATAAAGAGTGTTCACTATATCTTTTTTATCTTGAAGATTACCACCGAAAGCATCATAACTTTCAATACAAGCCTCTAGAAAAATAACAAACTCATAGTTATGATTCACAAAACTTGAAAAAATGATACGAGGTTTTGGGGGCTGATATGTTGGTTTGTTTGTTGTCACTACATCAGTTTCGTTTTGCTTTGTCTCATCGCCATCTTCGATATTCTCTTGAGAATTTTTTGAAGTGACTTCTTTTGATCTCATAAAGGAAACAAATTGCTTGTAAGATGTTAACAATGGATAAGATTTGATACTTTTATTTTCACTAGATCCGTTCTCCACTACTAAATCCCTTAATTTAGGTGTGTACTTTCCTGTGAAAACGTCAATTAATAGCTGTGTAGTATCGTTTGGTAGAGAATTGAGTAAAAGATTCACGTTATCTATCAGAACCCTCAACAAGTCATCGATACTCAAAGATTTGATATAGCTAATCGTGGACATTGGATCATTGATATCGTTCAATTGAATTGAAACTACAACTTGAGATAAATTAAATCTCTCGGCAATTAGCAAGGCCAGGTCATAATATTGATTTTCTTTGCAGAGCTGAATTATCAAATTCAGATCGAATGATTTGTGTTTTTCAACAATTTCGTAGTCTTTATCAATTTGGATACTGTTGATGAAATCTTTGAAATCCTCATTCTTTTTCAATTTGCAAAATGATGTCAATAAAAGGTTAACGTGGTTTGATGTTGACACTTTTAACTCTACCATTTTCTGTAAATACTTTATCAAATAGATGATCTTGGAGCTTTCTTTGAACTTTGAGATCACCTCGCTCGTTTTACCTAGCGGGATACATTCGATGAATTGATCTATGGACTCGGCAAATTCACCCTTGTCATACAGATAGAGCCCGTATTGTTTTTTCAAACCCATGATTTCATTTGGTGAGAATTCATTGGAGCTTTCGTTGGTCAATTTTATAGCAATCTGGAATAGCTCACTTTTGACAAGTATATCAACATTTTCTTTCAATGGCTTTTCATGTAACTTCAATAAAGAACCATCAACAAGGAGCATATACATATCTCCCCAACATTCAAAGATGTCAAATATTGGGCTTGAAATCGATTGATTGTAAACTATGTAATTGTTTTTCAAGTCCAAAATTATAATTTTGTGGCTGGAGATTATCGAAGATTCGGTTAGATTTGAGTTAATCAAAGAAAGAAATAATACATACCTGTTTTTGTGAACAAATATCCTTTTCTTCAAAATACTCATTGGAATAGAATGTGACTTTCCTTTCATGTTATAAAATTGGAAGCGATCATCTCTTGCAATCAATAATGACTTTCCTTTGCTGATGTTGTTTTCAACATAAGTACTGCTACAGTTGATATCTGCTCCTTCCTTGTCATCTAAAATTCTATCTAGATGACCATTGTTTTTTCCAGAAGCTGAAAGAGTGAAGATTTTGGAAACTGTGGAAATGTACAACGTCAACTCATCCCGGAAATTGATTGACGTTATGGGTTCTTTATTTTCATAGATGACTCTTTGCCTGGATCCTCTATCATGCAAAAGATCACCTCGGACTAAAATGACAGTACCATTGGAAAAACCAAAGGTCAATACAGAGTAGTCTGAAGAATATGTGAAGCAAGTCAATGGATAATTATTCGAACCGTTGGTCACGTTACAGATAGTATGATAGCTGGAATTGTAATCAAATTTTTTCATGCTATACTGTGGACTCAACAATTTGTCTAGACTCCACAATTTGAGAGATAGTGGCAACCCTTGCCTTTCTGCAATTGTCACAAGAAATCCATTACTTATCACTGGAGCGGACCCTCTATGGGGGGTCTTAGTAGCTGTGCCGTGGAAATAACTTAACTTTGTTATTGTCCAGCCTATGTCGTAGCACTGGAACTCGTGTTCTTTCTCAAATTGTGAATTGATAAACTTGACATTATTCTGGCCTACTGCTATGGCTATGAATCTCCCCGTCGAGCATATGGCACTGATAGACGGGTCAGAGTACAACGCACTGCTTGGAGAGCCGTAATACGGATCCTTGATAGGAGTTCCTTCGAAAAATGGGAATTGCCTCCATGAAGCCAGGGACATGGTCAATTCCGTGAAGCGGCAAGAAATTGGTTTGATGGGAATATGTGCTGTAATGGTTGTCGGACAGGCTAAACGCCCACAATACTGCCGGTTAATCATTTCTGTTCCATCTGAGCTTTCTTCCCAGGCATTTTCACAGCCAAAAAGAGAATTTATAGCCGCTGGTGTTACGTAAGCGACATGACAACAAGATCTGAAACATGTTTGAAGCCAATTTGAAGAAAAAGGTGAAGAACAGCGGAGAAATAAGGGGGTAGACAGATCAAACGATTTGCCAGGATGAAAGAAGAATTAATTTGAAAAGGATTACCCAAATATCTTGTAGTTATTGGTGCCGCTCGTACAAGACTCTCCTCGAGTAGACGATTATCTGTTGATTTCATTGATTTGTGATCACTAATCGACTACTGTTAGAGCGAACAGAAAGCAAAAGCATGCATTCAAGGATCTACGATACGTCATCTTCAATTTATCCAGAAGATAAGAGTTGGGAAAAGACACAGTTTTACAATAATCTTTATAAAACGCCCTCCCCTGTGAGTCCAGTTGGCAGTGCATGGTCGAGTTCCAGTGATGACTTCAGTGATGATGTGTACAGACCCTATGTGACCCCGCCTTCCCCATTTGAAAAATCAACACAGTACAGCACCAATAAGATTGCAGCTGTCAACCCATATGCACAATCTCTCTGGTATTCCTTCAGGGGAAACGATGGTAGTGAGATCGAGAAATACAAGAAGGTTACAACAGAAAAGCTGCTACCCTCTCTGGCGAAGAAGAAGAGGCCCACAGCGGAAGGATGCGATGTTCGTTCAGTGGGAAGTGCTCGTAGTGAAAGTAAGAGCTGTATGAATCAGCAAAGAATAACTGTTGAAACTGCTGAAGACCAAATACTAAAACCATTGAATAATCCGCCTCCTTTTGAGCTCATTTCGATCCAATCGATAATTGTAAAAAAGTTGAAACTGCTCTTTGAAATCTCTAACAAATTCGATAGGTTTGTTGAGGAAAATGATGTCTTAATCAACTCAAAAATCAAATTATTTTTGTTCAGTAATATCAAGACACTCTTGATCATCCACCATAAGTTTCTCGATACCATTCTGAACCGAGATGGGAAAATTGATCTTGAAGAGCTTCTCTACGATCACTTGCAAAGATTGTACCACGTCTATCCGTCTTACCTGAGTTACAACACAGTCAGGGAGAAGTTCGTCCAACTCATGACAAGCGTTCCCAAATTCGTCACATTTGTCAACTTCAGTGACAGCATGCAATCCAGTGACTACTTCTTCTCGTCTTCGAATAGCGAAAGCAACTGTTCAAAAGAAGAAAAATTCCAAAAACTAGTGGTATCGCCATCGGTAGACTTCAAGAAATTTTTGTTGTACCTGGACGATTATATCGGCAAGGCCAGTCCACGTATTGGTGTACTCATTTCCAGATTCCTGAGCCACTATGAGACGATGCAGCAGCATTCCATGGATCTGGATTTAAACGATCCGCTGTATCTTGAAATTCCCCCAGAGTGGAAAACAAGCCATAAGATTTATTGGAAGGAGATATCTGGAATGAGCATAGACAGGCAGGTGGCCTACTATTTACGCTGGCAAATCAAAAGCCAATACCAACGCTACTGCAAGATTATGAAACTGATCAGATGCCAGATAGAGCAGATCTCGAAGATCTCTGTAATGAACAACTACATTTCCAAAGGTTTCATTAGGTTGCAAACCGATCTACCGGACACATCGAGAAACGTTGCGGTGAAATATCAGCAAAACTTGAAGAAAGTTGACATGGAGAACAAAAAGATATACTGCATTGTGGAGGAGTTTGGAGTGTTCATCAATAGCGAAAACTTGAAAAAGGCCGATCAGATCATGACCAACGTACTTCTGAGAATCAAGAGAATGAGCAGTCAAGGCGATCAGGTAGACAGTAACTGTTCTGTGGAAAAAGTGTTCAAGGTTCACCAACTGAAAATCCTATTTGAGGAAAGCATGTATTTAGTGTTTGCGAAATTTGTCCTGTTTGTAAGGAAATATCTGCAGATTACACAGGAGTCTTTAGCCGAAAGGGAATATACTAGTGTGGAGAAAATCGTCCTTGATTTCCAGAGAAGCCGCTCGATGCAGAGGGAGAGTGTACAGCAGCAGGAGGCCCAAATGGCGGTCTACAACCAGGAACTCGGTCTCGTCTGTGCCAAGGGACGGATTATGAAACGTTTCTTCGCGTGAAGGTTCCATTTTTTTCCTCCTGAGCGTGGAGATGAGAATAGTTTATATCGTGTATATTATTTGTATAGTGAATTCTTCTTTTAAAACTGAGTAGGGTGGGGCATAGATGGGTCGACAAAGGCAGCAGAAGCGCAGACACGATGTTGGAGTTTGAAAGAGAATACTTGGCCACATTGCTCGACAAAGTCGATTGCATTGAGTATCTCCCGCTATTCGAGGACAACGACATTACCCCTGATCTTCTTCCGTCGTTGGATAGACAGGCGATCAAGGAGATGGGAGTGAAGAAGGTCGGGGACCGGTTAAGAATCCAGGTGCTTGTCAAGCTCACGAATCTGGATCGCATCAAGAAGGACGTCCCCGCGGGACTACTGAACAAGAGCATCAACGTAGCTGTCAGCTCGATGATACAACTCGAAGAGCAAGTAAAAACCGCTCAGAGCGGCAGCCACGGTTCCAGTGGTCGTGCAAGCGAGGCTTCCAAGGGTGGCTTCGTCTCAATCACAGTGATAACGCAGGATGGAGAGGTGCACCATGTTGATGTGAGCAAGAGGAAGAGTGTTTCCGACGTGGACACTAAGAAGAAGATCTTATTGTCTGTGCTGGGTACCTCCAAGACAAGCGAATGGAAGCTGTACTACATAGACTACAATGAGGGGAGTGTCGTACACGAAGTGGGCGATGCTGAGCTGGATGGGGTAATAAACGAGGAGCTCCGGGAGAAGGACCGGTTGATTTTATGCAAGCAGAACGAGAGCGTGAACACGGAGGCGGTCAACACGTCGAACAAGATCCACCGGCGGAAGACGACGAGCGGTGGTAGAGATGGCCAGATCAACCAGTTCATGGGTGGCCGGCCTCCGAGCCAGATGATCAGCACGAATCTCCGGGAGTACTTCCCCGACTTGGACCACGGCGAGATCGAGGATATCAAGCGGAAGTCGATGCGGTTGTCGATGTACAGCAGCAAGGTGATGAACCGTATGAGCAAGAACCGGTTCACGATGTCGTCTAAGCGGGACTCGCTATACAGCCGACTGAGCAACTTGTCGATGATGTCGTCGGGCCGGATGTCGGTGTACAGCGACGCGAGCTACGGGGTAGGTATGCCTTTGAAAATGGACTACCACGACATTCCGGAGGAGTCCGAGGACACGGAGGCTGCGACCGCAGCAGCAGCAGATACCATTATCGAGGACGAGCATCCGAACAGCATCATCGAGTTGCTCGACGAAAGCGACGGTGAGGATGACGAGCTTGCCGGCGACGGTGGGATGGAGCTGGGCGAGATGATGAATGTGATCAGCAATGAGGTGGCGAATGGGCCGAGCGTGTGGCATAAGGGCCCGAAGATCGGACAGGGCTCTTTCGGTAACGTGTACCTCGGCTTGAATGGGTTGACCGGGGAGTTGATGGCGATCAAGCAGGTGGACTTGCCGCAGAACGAGACGGAGAAGTCCAAGAAGATCATGGTGGGTGCGTTGAAGCAGGAGATCGCGCTCCTCAAGGACCTTAGCCACGAGAACATCGTGCGCTACTTGGGCTCGAACACGGACAGCAACAAGATGTACATCTTCCTCGAGTACGTGCCCGGCGGGTCCGTCAGCAGCATGTTGAAAATGTACGGGCCCTTCGAGGACGAGCTCATCCGCAACTTCACACGCCAGGTGCTCGTCGGCTTGGTCTACCTCCACAGCAAGGGCATCATCCACCGCGACATCAAGGGCGGCAACATCCTTGTCGACAACAACGGCAGCGTGAAGATCGGTGACTTTGGCATCTCGAAGAAGATAGCTGTCGCCGACCTCCAGGACGAAGACGCTACGGCGGGGGCCGCAGCCGGGGCCACCCCAACAGCGACGGCGAAAGCGAAGACCACCAAGCGCTCCTCGCTGCAGGGCTCTGTCTTCTGGATGGCGCCTGAGGTCGTCAAGCAGGTCGCCTACACGGACAAGGCCGACGTGTGGTCCGTCGGGTGTCTCGTCGTGGAGATGTACACGGGCCGCCATCCGTACCCGGGGCTCAGCCAGATGCAGGCCATCTTCCAAATCGGGACGGGTCGCGCACAGCCCGGAGTTCCGCCGCGCGCCCTCGCCGATCGACGTGCCGTTGAGTTTCTCGGTCACGTGTTTGCGACGGATTACGTAACGCGTCCGCGGGCAGCGGAATTGCTGGCGCTGGACTTTGTGCGGCCCGTATGAGGAGGGCAAATGCTCAGCTGGAGTAGGAGAAGAGGATCGGACCACAGAAGGAATGCAGAGAGGTGGAAGAAGTTGCAGGAATTAGCAGGAGCCTATAGTACAGCAACCAAGGCACCATGGCAGACGAGCAAAAACAGCAGCAGTGGCGCAAGAGTCTCAAGGAGACCCCGGCGTTCAACCTCGAGGGCGCCAAGTTGAAGTTCGGCGACCTCGTCGTCGACCCCGACGACCCCCGCATCCGCAGACCGCACAGCAGGGTCATTCCCCACAGGCCTGTTGGAGGAGCGACTGCGGTCAAGTCCAGCGGCGGCCTCCTGCAGACCGGCGGCCATCGGCCGACATCGAACTTCGGCGCTGTCCAGGGCGGTGGGCACGAGAAGCAGGACGCTATGAAGAAGGACAATGTCGACGACAAGAAGTCCTGAAGGGGCACCTTGTGCTCTCCCCCTATCTATGTACACACACAGCATATTAAAGACATTACTTCGATACGAGCCTCCGGACCTGTCTCCGATAGACGGACGTCTTCCCGAAAATTCGTCTTTGTTTTTTTATCCCTGAACGCGTACTCCTTTTTTTCCTCTCTACGTTGAATACAATGCCTTGATTACCACTACCATTGGTCTATCTCTCCTCCTTCACAACCGTCGTCCCATCTCCTTGTGCTTCTTGTGCCACCCGTCCCATGAGGCTCAACAAGCGCCTTCTCCGTACAGCGCTGTACGTTGTGCTAACGCTGTTGCTCGCCTCTGCCACCCTTTCCCTACTGAATAGAAACAGTGCTGCCGTCTCAGGCAACGCCAACAAGGGCACCTTGTTCGACTTTTTGAACCTGCCCGTAGTCAATGAAGATCCAAACGTTCTCATCGCCGTCGGCTTCGAAACATGCTCCTCCTTCGCCTTCTTCGAGAGCTGCAAGGACGACATCGGCGAGGTCTACAAACGCATCTCCTCCATAACAGACGACTACCAGGCCATCGAGATCAACAGGCTCGCAAAGGACCTCAACGGCGGCAAGTCCACCTTCACCACCATCTACCCTTACGAAATCAGGCTTCCCTACGAACTCGTTTCTAAATACAGCATACCCGCTATCGAAGAGTTTTACATCCACAATAGGCTCGACGACACCCTTATTAAGAACAGCAAGGTTCCAACGTCTATACTCACGGACACGAAAAACACCACGGACATCAAGATGTTGAACTCGCTGGGCTACTTCAACGCAGGATATGGCCTCTGGTACAAAACTTCAACCTCCTACAACAACCTCTACAGTAGCGTCAACTTCCTCTTCAATGGCTACTTCGGCAACACTGTCCCAGGATGGTCTGCAGTGTCCAAGCGGCCCCTCTCCATCAGTGGCAAGGATGCCTACTCCGTTGGAATAGACAGAAACATCTCAGACTACCGGAAGGTCAACTACCACAAATTCGACAACGAGGTCTATTTGTATGCTAAGGCACGGAAGGCGGCTTCCATTCCTCAGGTCAATTTGAAGGCCCGCAAGGATGGCAAGTTCAAAATCGTGCAATTGGCAGACTTGCATCTCACCACCGGTTTTGGCAAGTGTTTGGACTCTCATCCAAAGTTGGACTACCCTCAGAAAAACTGTCTCGCCGACGAATTGACTCTCGATTTCGTTGGTCAAGTTCTCGATCTCGAGAACCCAGATCTTGTGGTATTGACCGGCGACCAGATCTATGGACCTGAGACGTTTGACTCTGAGACTGCAATCTTGAAAATCCTCACCGTGCTCATCAAACGGAAGATTCCTTACGCGGTGGTGTTTGGTAACCACGACTCCGAATCTACGTCTCTCTCACGGAAACAGCAGATGGAAATCGCCGAAAAATTGCCATACTCGGTTTCAAGCTCCGGACCAGAAGAGGTAAGCGGTGTTGGGAACTACGAAGTTGTCATCGACGGTGTCGGCAGTAAACCCTCTATTGTTCTTTACATGCTTGATTCCCACTCCCATTTACCAAATGGCAAATCTGGTTACGAGCCTTTCGCAGAAGATCAAAAGGTCTTCGTCGAAAGACTCTCATCTTCCCACGAAGATAACAACAAAGCAATTAAGCTCGCCTTTTTCCACATCCCACTACCAGAATACAGAAACATTATGCCACTCGACAAGAAAGACTATCAAGGAACTCTTGCCGAGAACGTGATTTGCCCAAACACAAACACTGGTATGTTCGATATTTTGAAGAATTTGGACGTCAGATTGATATCTGTGGGGCACGACCATTGTAATGATTTCTGCTTCAATAATGATGGTGTCAATTTGTGCTACGGTGGAGCTGCTGGTTTCGGTGGCTATGGTGGCTACGGTGGTTATACCAGAAGAATAAGAATTTTCGAGATAGACACAAACACAAGGAAAATCTTCTCCTGGAAGAGGTTGCATAGCGATCCAGAAGTAGAGATCGATAGATTTGTTTATGTATAGATTTTACACTTTTGAAACTTCTAAATATTTTTCCAATTGCAAACAATTTCATGCCATTTATTGATGATTTTTTTTCCTTCTGAACAAATGCAATAGAGATCATTAAAAATTAAGCCCGATGCGGGGCTCGAACCCGCAGCCTTTTGATTGCTATAGATTAAGAGTCAAACGCTCTACCGATTGAGCTAACCAGGCCTAATATGTTCCGATACCGGGAGTCGAACCCGGGTCTGCCCGGTGAAAGCGGACCGTGATAGCCGTTACACTATATCGGAATTATTGATTAATAAGCTCATTAGTTCAATGTGATTTCACCTACAGCGATCACGTGATTACTTATTTTATTTTCAGGATATTTGAAGTTTTGTTGGAGCTCCGTGTGACAACCGAAGAAAAACTATTGAAAAACGGAGAGATGAATGGAAAAGCTTGAATTCTTTTGGCATAAATTGCTTGTTTGTACCATTTCACGGTCTTGTAAACCCAAATACTGTAACTGAATTTGTTGAACAAATGTGTGAAGATGAGATGTCATTATTTGTCGAAGAAAATCTATTCAAAAAATTCCCGACAGAAATAAGGAAAAGGCAGGAGTAACAAATAGAATAAGTGCCTGAAGACAAACGGCATCTGACATCTGACTAATTTAAAACTGGTTAGTCTAGCCGACTCATTGCGTCTACAAATTCAAAATGTTTTCATCTTATCTCACTGTTTTGAATTGCTGAAGTTTGATTCCTCTTGATTGGAAGTCCATTGGCATTTATATGTTGTAAGTGTTCGTTATTTGAAAGACTAAACTTTAAAAAGTATGTATGGATCAGAGTTGGATCCAGATATACAAATACAAGTGGGAGACCACTTGTATTCATAGACATCTAGTATCGACTATCTTTACCAGTTTTAGATTACCTTGATGCCGTTCGACCTTGAGGTTCTTTCAGATCTATCAACTGATAAGATCATCTACGGCATTCCTTGTCTTATCTGTCACCGCAGCATATCTCAACATGAATTTATAGTACTTACGGTAATTGTATAAGTTGGCCTTATAAGCAAAAAAAGAAATATACAATATATGATATAAAATATGAACGTTCAGTCAAGAATAATTAGACTTCAAAAAAAAAAAAAAGATCAATAAATGAGATATAGCATTATTTATCACTAAGATTGCTGAATGTAGGCATTTGATTTAAGGGTACTTTCATCCTGTTGTAAACACCATTAAAAGTTTTGTCAGCTTCTCTTTTGCACCTGCCTCAGCAGAGATCCAGGAACTGCTTATACTGTGTCGAGAAACGCAATAATCTCTCATGATCTGGACAAGAAAAGGCTACTTTATTTCATGACCCTTCAATATCAGGCCCATCTTCTAACTTCTGATCCTACTAATAACATCTTCATGTAAGTATCACACCTCCTAATGATTATAGGAAACTTTTATAAGTTTAACACCTCCTACTTCCCCTCATAGGCCCCTTTTAGCGATTGTTAGGGCCCCCCTAGTAACTCGTTCAATAATTAATATATGTAAAACGTGGGTCACGTAAAATCCGGTCTGGGAACCTAGTCAGTTATAGCAGCTCCACAGCAATTTTAATAGATTTATATGTAGTTAATGTTGGCAGAAATATAAATATAAGGGTGTATAAAGAGGTAGATAGATATTAATATAAAAAGGGGAGGGAAGGGAGAATGAGATAACAAAAACTAAATTCAAAAAAATTCAAAACACATAACTAAATCAACATGAAAATTAAGATACACTTG
This sequence comes from Pichia sp. NRRL YB-4149, assembly GCA_030556025.1. Lineage (NCBI taxonomy): Eukaryota > Fungi > Ascomycota > Pichiomycetes > Pichiales > Pichiaceae > Pichia > Pichia sp. NRRL YB-4149. The sequence goes on along the minus strand of JANIWA010000039.1, from coordinate 4,654 downwards.
CAGTATAAAAATCATCGTTTATTTTATCCTGCTCTATTCTACTCTTGTCTAATAGCCGAATCTACTTATTTGGTTCACAGGCCGATTGCTATTATTGTGGTTATGGTTGCTATCGTTATTTTCAGCAATGAGGGACGGATTCATGGTCATAGCCCTATCGTTCATGTTATATCCGGAGTTATAAACATGAGTGTTGTTCGATTGGTTGTTATGCTGGTGAGTACTGTGGTTGTTATTGTGACCGTGGTTATGCACGTTGTTGTTCAAACGACGACCATGGCTATTATTGTTGTTGCCATTATTGGGCAAATTCATATTATTGTTTTGTTGAGATGCATCGAAATTTTCAAAAGGTTCACCGTTCAGCAAACCAGCATTGAAAACTGCTGCATTACCTCCTCTACTGATCAATTTGGATAAAATTCTTCTACCATGAGGAGTGTTGCGAACATCGTTCAAATATGGTTTAAGTAATTCACTTAGCTCTTTAAAACTGGAGTCATCTGCCACATCTAATGAAGTTTGTAAGACGTAGTTACCGTAAGCATCATGCAATAATAATTTCAAGCTCTCAGGGTTGTGCAAAAGCTCTTGAATCAACACTGGTGCTAGGGTTGGAATTCTTAGTGACTTTTCGATAACATTTGAACCAAATTTATGAGTTGACAACTTTGTCAAGTTGGAAGCTAATGCTGAAATTATGAAATCAATGGACTTGGAGGTATCAGGAATCTTGTTGGCAGACTGCGGATCATTTTGAATTCTCAATCTATTTTCCTCCATACTAAGGACATACTGGACAACATAATTACCATAAGGATCAATACTCAATTCGACAGCGTTTTCCCCTACCTTCAGTGCTAACTTTTCACATTGAGCTGGGGTGCCATGATCAAAACACCTTTGTAGAACACAACAACCATGTCTATGTTTTGCGATTTTAACACAGTTGTCGCATGCAGCATCAAAAATGAAGTTACAGTAACTCGGTGGTAATTTCTGTAAACACTTTTGAATCACATGATTACCGTTCAAGTCTCTACTCAACAAAACAACGTAAGATGACAATGAGTTGATGATGATTTGAAACTCTGTTTCTGTAGAGATGCATTCCACTAACTTCTGAAGAGCTCTGGTACCATGAGGATCTAAAGCAATTCTAACAAACTGGGTCGACGCGTTCCTAACCAAAGTCGTTCTTTGAGTTTCATCAACCCTCTCCAAAAGCTTCTGAATCAAATAATTGCCAAATGGATCGATCATCAATTCGATTACGTTCAGCTGAATTTCATTGAAAATTTTAGTAGCAGCAACCTCACCATTCAGCTCCAGTTGTCTTTGCAAAAACCTGCAGCCATGTTGATCCTTACAAAGATAGAAAATCTCGTTGGCAAAATCGTTCAATGTTGCATTAACAAATCTAGACGCATCTTCCCCACGCTTATTATTTGATGTGTGCTTTCTGTGAACGTTAGCGGTTGAATTCAAACCCAGATTGTTACGATGGTTGATTGGATTGTTATTGTTAATGCTATTCGCCTTAGAAAGATTGCCATTGTTGGAACCAAAGCCACTATCTTTTGAGACAGCGTTGTTGTTGGACATATCCTTGTTGATAATGTTTTTACTCATATCTTGGAAAGATCTAGAGTTCAACTTATCAACAGTATATGGGTAGTTCTGAGAAAGAAAATTCTGTTGACTGCTACTAGCCATTGGGGGTGAGTTTAAAAATACAGGATGGATTTGAGAGTTGGGATTCATATTAATTTGATTTGGTAGTAAATTCAAACCTGGAGAGCTTGAATTCATCAGATTATTAGGCAGTCCATTCATCGATGAAACTTTTCCAGTTGATGCAGAAGATTGTAAAAATCCAAATTGATTTGGTATATAATTACCAAAGAAGGATGGATTAATTTGATTAGGATCAGGTCCTTGAATTGATGGAGCAATACCTATACCCAGAGATTCACCAGCAACCGTACCAGACAAGATATCGTTTGTGAGGGCAGGATGTAAAGCAGAGGATACTTGAGATTGGGACAGATCTGCAATCGAGGTATCGTTATTGCTGTCGTTGATATCGTTTAGTTGAGTGGATTGGTTATTTGGGGAGCTCAAATTGTAGTTCAACCTTCTTGAAGTTTCACCCAGAATAGGAGTTGAAAATGTTTGATTTCTATTTTTGTTAGGTGATAAGATGGAAGACGAAGATGGTGTGTTGGTAATCGAATGCTCGAATAAATAGGAATCCAATTGGCTGTCAGGCAAGATGAAAGAGCTATTCCTGGAATTAGCTGGATGGTTGTGGTTGTTGGCATTATTACTGGCAAGATTGCCATTGCCATTATTATTAACGATATTGTTACCATTAGCCTCTGAAGAAGAAACCTTACCCTTTGAGGAGCTATTGCCTTGTGCAAGGTTGAAAGGAGAACTTTGATTGTTGGCACTCAAACCTCCATCCTTTGCGTCATCCCTTGTATAGGAAGCGGTAGATCCCGAGGAGGAGTGTTGATGGTTGTCGTTAGTAGCAGAATTTAAGTTACCGGCAGAAATCGATGGAAACTCAGGAATAGTAGAAAATCCACTAAAGCTTGAAGTATTTGGGTTTGACCACGAGTTAATCTTCCAATCGTTTGGAGGAGTTGACGGGTTGCCTACATTCTTGATTTTGGGGGAAAACACCACGTTCTCGTCCAAATTTAATGAGCTCAAGACGCCCGGAAGAGAATCAAAGTCACGACTAGTAAGCTGGTCGTTGATGTTGGCAGCATTCGATAAAATGGATGTTGAATTGGTATTCAAAATGGTGTCAGAAACTTGACTTTGATTGGGTTGTTTGGAAAACTCACCCATAGGGGGAGTAGTAGTTGTTGTTGCATTCATGTTGATTTGGGAGATGGAATCGTCAAAAGAAGATAAAGTTGTTTGATCTGACATGGTTAGACTAGTGACTTTTTTTTTCAGGATTTTTTAGACTTGGTTTGCTTTTCTATTATAAGAGTATGTGAATAATATATGATACAGGCAAGAAAAAGATGATAGTAAAGTTGAAATGATCCGATTTATAATGATAACAAGTTTGTGAGAAATTTTGGAGGTTTGAATAATTGATCAGTAAATGATTTATGAGCAAGTAAATTTGGGCAATAATAAAATAAAGATACAAGTGGCGACTATAATACTGGAATGTATGAAATGAAACGATTGATGTGAAATGTAGCAGAACAATGTACTAATGATGAATAAATAGGGAGTTGATAGAAAAATCCAAAGAAATGAGTAGTAGTATGTCTATGCCTATTGGTGGGATCAATTGGATTCACTAATCACAGATCACTAACGGAGGGGTGAAAAATGTTGATAATATACAGAATGCAAATCAAATGGGAAAGATGACTTGAATCAAATTAAAGTTGAGAATAATCCTCAGTCAAAATCACAATCAGAGAAAGTGTCGTTGTTTGAGAGAATCTCCTAAGAACTTCTAATTCCAGATCTATAATGAGCTGAGTATGCTGAGGACGAAAGAAGGGAAAATTATCCCTGGACTTGACAAAAGCAAACAGAAAAAGTAGCCCACAAGCCGAGAACCAATATGATCTTTCTACTATGACAATGCCCTTGATGCTGACAAAAGATCCTGGGACACAAAAGGAGAAAAAAGCAGCTGGAATCACCTATCTCTGACTTCCAAATGTCTTCGGCCTAATAATATAGCATGGACCAAGTAATTTTCTCGAAGGAGCCGATGGTCACAATGTCGAGTGAGGGAGGAAAAAGTGGAAAAAAAAAAATTAAACGTAAATATCAAATGATGATGAATAATTTTTTCCCTATGACGAACCGGGTCGATCGACGCTGCCAGGGCAGAATCGGGGTGGATCAATCGGATTTTGTGAAGAGGACAGTGATGGTGGCGATATTGTTGGGGCAACACGGAGAGACAGGACATTGCAGAGAGGCAGTAAATGATGTAGAAGAGTAGAGAAGTACTCAGAAAGTATTTCTTTGTAAAAAAAAGGGCGGAAAAGGAAAGGAGGGCAAATGGGTTTCAGAGTAGGAGGTGTAGATCAATGGAAACTGCGGTTCTTGGAGGTTTGCAAGCCTTTTCGTTTGCATTTGACAAGTGGGGTTTTCCCGGATTGGCTCAGTGTAAACGTAGTTAGTATTTTGTGCTTTGATGCAGAAGAGGAGAAAAATGAGCAGCCCAGCTGAACCTGCAAAAAGGGTTTTGCAACATCTTTTTTTCTTTCTGAAACAGACTGCAACTTACGGTAAAATCTGATGGAAGACAATGAGTAGTGGATGGCTTCCAGTGACCTTAAAGTTGGATAAAAGAAGTAGAAAGTAAGACGAGAGAGGAGATTTATGTGAGTGGGTGGGTGGGAGTAAAAGTTCCTGAACTTCTGCTTCTATCGGTGTATACCTATGTATAGAGGAGGAGGAAGAGTAGTGGAAGAAGAAGACGGCCTGAGAGGGGTTGTAGTCAGAAGAGTGGGGCTCTAGCAGGGAGGACGTACAGATACAGAGGGGCAATTTAGGGGTGGAGATGGCAAGCAGGAAGGGGAAGGGAGGGTGGAAGGCAGAGGCCAGGGAGGCAGGGGCAGAGAGGGTGAGAGGTGGTGGGCAGAATGGGGGAGCTGGC